>JH792510.1:144807-157384 GCA_000291705.1 Sphaerulina populicola P02.02b
AAATCGCTAACGCAAAATCATCCTACGGAAGATACAAAGAAACTATCTAGTAATAACCTCCCTAGACTTCGAGGTTACTATAAGGGATACGCAGTTCGATAGGGATACTCTTACGGGAAATAAGGACTTCTGTTCAATCCTCGACCTATAGATAGCGCTAGTCCGAGAAATAGAGGGCCGCCCTAAGATAGTAAAGGAAGTCCGGCGGGAATTACTAGAGGATACCGTTACCGAAGCGAATGCCCGAATTTTCGGAAGCATACTCGACAAGTTATACTTAGAGAGATACTATTACGATAACAAACCCTAGGTAAGCTCAATCTACGAGCTAAGTTACTATAGGGTAAAGAATATAAGGAAAGCCAAGCTAGTTGAAAGGGCCGCGCGAGAGAACGCGGGGAAGCTCGCCGCGCTCTAGGACGAGGACGCGGAGGCAGTACGCAAAGGGTACGCCGACGAAGGATAGACACTTATACCTAGGTACGATAGCGGACTACTAACCGAGTAGCTAGAATTATCGAGGAAACGGAGGGCACCTCTAGGGGACGTCGAGGATACGGTAGCCGTAAAGACTAAGGGCAACCCCGACGACGACGACGACGGTAGTTTCTAAGCCCCTAAGGGTAGGGGTTTCTCTTTTCGAAAGGGGGTATTTGTTACGGAAGTAGGCTCTAGGCACAGTACGTGACCCGTGTACGTAACCAGAGCACGTGATCCGCACGTGACCGGTGCCCGGTACGTACGGAAGCATCATGTATATTAGTTTCCTACTTTGCCTATCTAGTACAAAGTATCAACTTACATGACCTCATGACACCGATGAGTCCGATCTCACATCAACCACATCAACATCTGCAGTTCTGTTCCATTGTACCGTACCTGTATACACACCCACACACACCCACGCGATATGCCAACATGACACGAAAGTGTATCCTCGCAACATCGCAGTTGAACCAGTGGGTGCTGGACTACGATGGCAACCGGTGAGTGGACGCATCCGCTCTTCCAATTCTCGGCTGTCCTGATCAGTCATCCCCTTCCAGCGACCGCATCATCCACGCCATCAAGACTGCCAAATCTGCCGGTGCACGCCTGATCCTGACTCCCGAACTCTGCATTACCGGTTATGGCCTCCTGGACCACTTTCTGGAAAACGACGTCTACCGCAACTCCTGGGACATCGTCGCCGACATCATTGTGCATCCCGATTGTCAAGACATCATCATCGACTTGGGCATTCCTGTGCAGCACCGAGGATGCAGCTACAATGCCCGCCTCCTCGCTCTCAACGGTGAGGTGCTTGCCATCCGCCCCAAGCTCGATCTCTGCAATGATGGCAACTTTCGAGAGATGCGCTACTTTTCGCCCTGGACGAGACAGCGCGTCGAAGACTATCGTCTGCCTGATGCAATTTCCACCCTTCCCAAGCACCAGCAGTGGACTCGCATTGGCGAGGTGGCCTTTGAGACTAGAGATGCATCGTTTGCCTCGGAAACTTGCGAGGAATTGTGGACACCGGACTCGCCACATGCACTGTACTCTCTGGCCGGCATTGAAATTGTGCTCAACTCCAGCGGCAGTCATCACGAGCTTCGCAAGCTGGACACACGCATCAACCTGATCAAGGAAGCCACTGCCAAGACCGGTGGAGTCTACATGTACTCCAACCAACGCGGATGCGATGGGGACAGGCTCTACTACGACGGCTGTGCACTGATCCTCAACTCGGGCCATGTCCTTGCCAAGGGTTCGCAATTCTCGCTCCGAGACGTAGAGGTGCAGACTGCCGTGGTCGATCTCGATGAAATCTGGGCCTTCCGAACATCGAAGAGTCGTGGCATGCAGGCCAACAACCCCAAAGTGCACATGCTGGAACGAGTGAAAGTGGATTTCGATTTGTGTTCCGGTCAGAAATACTATTTGTCAAAGCTGACACCTGCGATGCAGGAGAAGGACCTCTACCATCTCCCCGAAGAGGAAATTGCCCTGGGACCTGCGTGCTTTCTTTGGGACTACCTTCGTCGCTCCAAAGCAGGTGGGTTCATCGTTCCACTCAGCGGCGGAATCGACAGTTGTGCCACTGCCACGATTGTCTTTAGTATGTGCCGGCTCGTGGTCGCCGAGATCAAGGCCGGTAACAAGATCGTTCTCGACGATGCCACCCGTCTGTGCAATGGGGAGGATGTCACGAGCATGACAGCCGAACAATTCTGCAACAAGATCTTCTTCACGGCATTCATGGGCATGAAGGACCGATCATCGGTCGAGACTCGTACTCGCGCGAAAGTCCTGGCGAAAGCCATTGGATCATATCACATTGACACCAACATCGATCAGATGGACTCTGCACTGCGAACACTGGTGTCGAGCATCTTGCAGAAAGAGCCTCAGTTCAAAGTGCATGGCGGCTCACAGACAGAGAACTTGGCATTACAGAACTACCAGTCCCGGTCACGCATGGTCTTGACGTACGGTCTCGGACAGCTTCTCCTCTGGTCAATCGGAAGACCCGAAGGACTCCTGGTACTGGGATCCGCCAACGTGGACGAGTGCCTTCGAGGCTACCTCACCAAATACGACTGCTCCTCCGCCGACATCAACCCCATCGGCGGCATTTCCAAAACAGACCTCAAGCGATTTATCGCATGGGCACAAACCAGCTTCGCGCTGCCCATCCTCGGCGAATTCCTCGACGCCATCCCCACCGCCGAGCTCGAGCCCATCACGGCGACCTACGTGCAAAGCGACGAAGCCGACATGGGCTTCACCTACGACGAGCTCTCCATCCTGGGCCGTCTGCGCAAGACGTACAAACTCGGCACCGTCGGCCTGTTTGAGCGTCTCGTCGTCGACTGGAGCGACCGGCTCGCGCCTCGGGACGTGTATCGAAAAGTGCGAGACTTTATGTACTACTACGCCACCAATCGCCACAAAATGACCACCATGACTCCTGGCTTGTACTTGGAATCGTACACGCCTGACGACAATCGATTTGATCTGAGGCCGTTTTTGTATCCCCGATTTACGTTTGAGTATCGAAAGGTGGAGAATTTGCTTGATAAGGTAATCTTTTTTCTTTTCTTCTTCTTTTTGCAAAGTATAGCGGAAAAAGCTTTATACATATGGACATGTACTGACACGGGGGAAAAAAATCAATCAATAGATGGAAAAAGGCGAAGTCACTCATCATTAATAGAGGAGTGGTGGAACCTATTTCGATATCTGATACGTGCTCGTGTACTCATTTTGAGGCAGCAACGGAGGCAGCAACGGAGGAGGAGGAGGAGAGAAGAACAAAAAATCGGCCAAATAAGGCCAAGACAAGGTACCATATATCTACCGGTACCTACCTACCTAATATATAGGTATTTACAACTTCGCATACACCGTCTCAAACTCCTCCTCGGCAATCCGCATCACATCCCTCCCATAAATCATCTTTTGGACATCCGCATCCGCCCACTTATCCGGCACGCCGCCCTTGCCACCAGCGGCTTTGAGCGCAGCAAATTGTTTGTCGCGCTGTTCCTTGGCCGCGCCATCGCCCAAATGCAACGCTTTGCCACTCGCTGCGGCCAGATCGACGAGTTGATATGCGCGTTCGCGGCGGACGTGTTCGTAGACTTTGAGGGCTTTGTGAATCGCCTCGGGAGTCACTCCTCCTTTGGCAGTGGTGGAAAGTTTCGCGAGGACGATGGAGAGGACGGCGCCGTCTTCGATGGCTTGGGCGGCGCCTTGGGCCAGGTGAGGGAGAGTGGGATGGCAGGCGTCGCCGACCAGGGCGACCTGTTCGTGGATCCAGGTGGGGAGAGGTTCGTGGACGCGGAGTTTCCATTCGCAGACTTCGCCGTCGGGTACCAGATCGAGCATGCGCTTGACTTTGGGGCAGAAATCTTCAAACACGTGCATCATTTCCGGTTTGCTTCCTTTGGTGGTATACGAGGCCGAGGGCGCAGAGGCAAAGTGTTTGTCGGGTTGCACGGTGCTGAGATTGTATATCTGTTTGCCCGACACGGGATAGGCGATGATGTGCCGTTTTTCTCCAATCCATCGCGTGACACCCTCGGAATCAATCAGCTGCATGAGTTCCGGGTCGTCTTTCATTTGCTCGCGAGTGAGCATGATGCGGTAGGCCGCTTGGCCCGTATCGACAATCTTGGCGTCGATTTTGAGGAGGCGAAGCATTTGATCTCGCACGACCGATTTCACGCCATCTGACGCGAGGAGCACGTCGCATGAGACCTCTACAGGCTCCCCATCTCGGGGTTTTGCCAGAAAAGAGGGTTGGGGTCCCCACGCCTTGACCTCGGTCGCCTGGGTTCGGAAATGAAACTTGATGGCTTTCTCGCGTCGACAGCCTTCGTACAATGAGCCGGCGAGAGAGGATCGGTGGCCCACCATGTGCGGATACTGATACGTTGCGCGGACATATTTGAGGTCGACGTGGCCGAGTTCCTCGTCGGTGGAGCCCCGTCGGATGCTGGTTTCCTTCAGGTCTACGGCATCCTTTTCAATGTCCGCCCAGACTCCCAGACGATCCAGAATGCGTGCCATGTTGGGCGCGAGTTGGATCCCGGCGCCCACGAAGCCCAGATCCGAGGCACTTTCGTAGACGTCGATGTTTCGGAAGCCCTTCTGGGCGCATGCGAGAGCGGTGGCGAGACCACCCATTCCTGCGTTGTGTAAGCCATTTCGATCTCAGCTGCATGGAGATGGGATCATCAGGGGAGGTAGGTATGAGAACGAACCAGCGCCGAGAATGACGATGTGCAAGTCGAGGACGTCTAGGGGCGCCATGGTTGCTGCTGTGTTGTGGTTATGGTCAGTATGGTGTGTAAGGTCAGGTAGTAGGATGTAGGTAATGTATGTATATAGGTAGGATGGAGGTAGTATGTTCTAGGCAAAGCGGTCACACGGCGTAGAGGTACAGTAGGTAGGTAGGTAAGGTAATCCCATCCCTTCCCATCCCGTCCCGTCCACTCCACTTCCATCCTCTGACCATCGGCAGTGAGTCCAGCAGTCCAAGCACGAAGACCCTAAGCGGCCATGTGCGGAAAGGAGGAAGGGAACAGGACAGGACAGGACAGGACAGGACAGGACAGGACAATGCCAAGAAGGTGAGAGTGCTTCGGCCGGAGACTCGGCGTTTAGAGGGGAATGTCTTTTCCATCTTACTACCTCCTACATGTACCTCCTACCTCCTACTGGTCTGACATGGTCTATATCACATGTCAGTACGGTAGACGGTAGATCAGGTCTATACCGCAGAGTGAGCAGCAACACAGGTACCTACGCCTGGCCTTGGCGGTAGGTAGTCTTTACAACACGAGTATAGGAGGTAGGAGCCTAGGAGGTAGGAGGTAGGAGGTAGGCAGAGGAGACACGCTCCCGTCCCTTCTCTTCCGACCCGGCTGGCGACACGGACGCGTTCGGAAGTGATGTCAGAGCGAGACATGAAGTGATATTTACCTCCACTAGGAGGTACATAGGTATGTAGTAGGTATGTAGTTCTCTGGGGCAGTCTGGACACGCACGGTAAGGAGTGAAGCCAGTAAGCCAGCAAGCCAGCAAGCCAGCAAGCATGTTGTGTGTGCGGCGACCAACCCTCACCACCACCACCACCACCACCATCGTCGGTGCTGGTCGGCTATCTCAGCCCATTCGATCCCCCTTCCTCAACAACCGACATCTATCCATACAGCAGCTGGACGAGCAACGCAAGAACCGAGAGCGCATTGTGATCCTCGGCTCTGGCTGGGGCGGCTTCACCCTCTCACGGAAACTGAGCGCCCGCAAATACCAGATCGTCATCGTCTCGCCGCGCTCCTACTTCGTCTTCACTCCTCTGCTCGCCGGCACCTCCGTTGGCACCCTCGAATTCCGAACTACCATCGAGCCGAATCGAGACTTCCGCGGAAGGAAATATGGCGCCGGCTTCTGCCAGGGCTGGGCCGATCAGGTGAACTTTGACGAGAAGACGTTGACCATTGAAGAGGCCGTCGAAGATCCGTGGACCACGACGGCATTGACCGTGAGCCAGTCGGACGAGCAGCGAGGCAGAGAGGTCGAGGTGGAGGAGAAGAAGAAGAAGACGGGCAAGTTATTCCAGCTCAGTTATGACAAGCTGGTCTGCACAGTGGGATGCTACGCCCAGACCTTCAACACGCCGGGCGTCAAGGAGTATGCCTACTTCCTCAAAGACGTGGGAGATGCTCGCAAGATCCGCAACCGTCTCCTATCGTGCTTCGAGGTCGCTGCCCTCCCCACCACCTGCGAAGAGATGAAGCGCACCTATTTGAACTTCGCCGTCGTGGGAGGTGGTCCAACGGGCATCGAGTGGAGTGCAGAGTTGTACGATATGATCCACGAGGACATGAAACGCCTCTACCCAGAGCTCATCCAATACGTCAACATCACTGTCTACGACGTGGCCAACAAAGTGCTCGGCATGTTCGACGAATCGCTGTCCCAGTATGCCATGAAGACTTTCTCGCGCCAGGGTATCCACATCAAGACGAGTCACCACATTGAAGGGCTGCGTCGTGGCGTACCGAAAGCGCAAGAAGCTTCGTCTGTGGTCAAGGATGCTTCCCATGTCTATACTCTCAAGGTCAAGGAGGAAGGCGAAGTCGGTGCGGGCATGGTCGTGTGGTCCACGGGCCTGTTGGCAAATCCCTTTGTTCAAAACGGTCTCCAGGACAAAGTCAAGAAGCATGAGCGGAGTGGCAGTATCCTTACCAACGAACGACTGCAGGTCAAGGACAAGAACGATAGGCCCATCGAAGACGTCTACGCACTCGGGGACTGTGCCATTCTGGAAGGGACAGCGTACCCTGCAACCGCTCAAGTTGCTTCACAAAAGGCAGTCTGGCTAGCCAAACGCTTCAATAAAGACGACATTGAATCGCAGGAGTTTACGTACAAAAACTTGGGGGTCATGGCGTACATAGGGAACAAAAAGGCCATTCTGGAAGGCAAGGGTGCGAACATCTCCGGCAGGGTCGCGTGGCTGATCTGGAGAGGTGCATATTTGACCAAGACCGTGAGCTTGAGAAACAAGATTCTCATTCCGATATACTGGTCGATTAATTGGATATTCGGGCGAGACATTAGTAGATTCTAGAAATCATGTGCCTGGGCCGCTCCTGTCAATGTCAATCTGAGTGTTGCTACCTCCAACGGAGATGTGTACCTGTGTTTGAGGGTTGCGTAGATGTCATGTATACCTACATCATACATGTACCTACATGTATACAGGTACCCTCTTATGTAGTACATGTACTAACTAACCTGTCACCTTCGTTAGGTTCACATAGCGCGCTAAACACCCGTCAGCTATATCCCAGCAAAAGCCGTGGTTGCATAACTAGGTAAGGTATGTACAGTACAGTACTGTATCTCCTACATAGTACGTACTGTATAGCATGGGTACATTTCATCTGTATGGCTTTGCTGCCTGTGCCGCTCAGCGGCTACTGGATTACCTTATTAACCTTCTATATGTACCTACCTATATCCGAGTATCCGAACTCTTGTTGGGGAAGTCAATTAAAAAGGGGGAGGGGGAGGGGGACGGGGAGGGGGAGGGGCATACCTATGTCAGGTAGGAGATAACAACTGACGGGTGGTACCTCCTGTGCTCTACAAGTACATGTAGTATAAAGAGAGCTGTCGGGAACTACCTAGACATTTCCTTCTCTTCCTCCTCTTCTAATCAACTCCTCCAACCAACTCCTCCAACCAACTCCTCCAACTATGCCTTCCTCCCAAAACAGCAGCAGCAGCAACAGCCACGGCGCCTGCTCTTCCGGTGGCCTCGGAAATTCCAAGGGCGGTAGCTACGAAGTCACCTCTAGCGGCACCAACAGCCAGGCAAGTCTTTTTCTTTTTCTATATACCTATACCTATAATCCTACCACCTTACTATCGTATTTTAACTCCTTAACAAAAGAGGTAACTTGTTAACAATATTTGTTGTAATATATAGGGCAACCACTACTGTTCCCGCGACTACGGCTCTTCTGCTTCCAACAGCAACTCTTACCACTATTCGAATTCGGATGGGAGTTATTATTATTCTAGTACGTGGGCAAGAAGGGTGGTGAGGAGGCTTTAAATTTGTAGGTTGAACTGACTGACGGGAACTGCTCAAATTAGACTCGAATGGAAGTACTTACTACAATGACGGAGCTGGAGGCGCGAGTTATAATCCGCCGAGTGGGAGGAAGTAGAGAGGTTTGCTGGCGGATAGGGGAAGGGAGAATGAAAGCCCGCGGGCTAAGGGGGGGAGGGAGGAGATGTGGCAGTGGAAGGTGAGAGAGAAGGAGGTGAATTGCGGCGAAGTCTTGTTGAGTGGACTGAGAAAGGAAACGGATGTTGGGTGTAGTTGATGGTATCGGAATCCTCGTCGTAGGTACATACATGACAATGTTATGTTCTGCTCACGCCTGCTGTTTATTACTTGCTCTGTGTAATGAGCACAAGACGTGCTTTCGATGCCTGCCCGTGGTAGTATGTTGGTGCTGGCTGAGAGTTACCTTATCTTAGCGATTCGGATTCAACTGCTCGTCCTCGTCGCGGCTTGGGACCTCGATGTGACTAAACCTGCTCCATGCGAATTGTCTGTACAGTAGTCTCCGGATATATATCACCCTCGTCCAACATAGGTACTTGTACCTTTTTTTTCAATCGGGCTTCATCATTAATGGAATTGGAGGCTAAGATGATCAGAGTGACCTGTCTGCGGACGTCGAAATTGGGTCGTCATGGAATAGTCCAAGGCATACACTGCCGGCCAGGATAGAGTTGCATTGGTGACACATGATGTGTCCCGTCTATTCTCAGAGTGATAGTCTCAACAGAGCCCTGATGAAAGTAGAGGACAGGTACTACGAAGCAGCGTTGGGAAGCCAAAAAGGCGGTCGAAATCACGACTGAAGATTTGTGTGTGTGTGTGTGTGTGCAGCGCGAGAAGATGTAGGAGGACTTGGTTACGCGGACTGCAGCTGTGATAAGATGAGCTCCTCGTCTCGCTCCCGCTGCGTCTTTGCTTTCTTGATGCGTGCCGAGCGTCGCTGCGGTGTGGATTGTGATGTGCATTCTTCCACTGCTTTTGCAGCTGCTTCCACTGCTTCTGCTTCTGCGTCTGCGTCTGCCTCTGTCTCCGCCTCCGCCTTCGCTGTTCCTGCTCCTGCTTCTCCTTCTGTTTCTCCTTCTGCTCGCTCAGGTTCAGCAGAACGCCCAGCGGCTGCCTTCTGTCGCTGGAGGCGCGCAATAGTGGCTATCGGATCCCTCTCTCTCATCCTTCGTCGATTCGTCCTCTTCGTCCTCTCTCCTGTAGTCGCCGTGGTGGTGGCGACGGCGGTATTGGTCGTCCCTTCAGGCATGGTCATCTGCTTGATCTCCATAGGATCCATGGCGTCGTCAAAGTCAAGCCTTGTACCGTCAGCCTGAGTAGTTCGAGATCGAATGGCGAGGTCACTGCGCGCCGCCTACTTTATGGATGTGCTCAGCTGCTGGGCGCTCAGTCTGCGCGCTGACTTCACAGCCTTTCGTTTGCGGGCAATGACTTGGGGGGAATTGTATGCCTCGGCCGCTTCCAGCTGCTTCTTCTGGTGCAGCAGTGTGATCAAGTCGACGTCCTTTTCGTAGTCGTGAGGTCGATGCGATGCCATGGCATTTTGACGGCCAACAGCCAACCGAGTCCCGAGCGTGATTTGTGCCTGGTCTGGTTGCATGAAAATTGGGGCGGTTTTTGCCCTGCCCTGCATTTCTCCGACTTATCGATAAGGAGCTTTCGGAATGTGTCGGGCCGAACCGCAGTCCCGTCCATTCACTCCGTTCTTCCTTCGATACTACCTAATATCCCCTTATAGGAGCTGTGTTGTAGTATGCCTCAAGAGACATCCCCCGTCATTATACCAGCGCTTTATCAACAATAGAAGAACCTGTCAAGGCTCTATACCAATTGAACCGCATTTGCACTAATGAAAGGATCGAAATGATTCAGCTTCAAGACATACCTCCTAGGAGGTAGCGTAATACCATCGACGTTTGCCTATTCTGTACAAGTATATTGACACCAGATTATGCGGATGCACATGATCTGGGCTGCACTTGCATGTGGCGCAACGATGTTCCAGGCGCGTGCCTGGTATGTAAATATGCAAGGGATTTTGACCCTGGCACGGGCACTGATGAAAGTCATAATGCCAGGCGATGTTTCGCACTGGGGCCACTTGGAAACGTCGACTGACCGACACTTGGACTAGACTTTAGCTCGCGCAGCAAGCTTCACTCACTCAAGATCGACCCTCCCGAACGAACGAACGAATTGGCCGTACAGCACTCTACAAAGTCTTGGTCCTCACAGCGAGAACATGCCATCACGCAGTTCATCTCATGAGCGATCATACCATGACTCTGCTCCACACTCGCCTTTGACACCTCTATCGCCCAGCAGCACCATCCCGCAATGGCTGAGACCGAGTCGAACGCGGGCTGCTATGCTATCCAAGGGCAGGCTGAAAGTCCTCCTCATAGCTTTTGGATGCATACTGATGGGCTGGATATTGACCTCGACTTTGGCTCCCACCGAGTATGACGATTTCCTGGTGGATGACTCCAGTGGGTATGATGGTGCAACATCCCCCGACAGTGTTGTGCTGGGTGATCCTACAGGATTTGGTGCACGACCTGGCGTGCCGAAGATGCCGGCAGGTGTGATTGGCGATGTCCTTCCAGGAGAGGATGTCAGTCTCGCCGTGGAAGAAGACAAGCTACCATCTGTTACTGGGGCATTGGCCGAGCTGCACAGTGCCGTCAAGGACAAACTTCACTCCTGGAACCCCTATCACAAACCACTAGGACGTTTGCGTAAAGGCAGCACCGCGGCAAACAAGACAGTTCCGATAAGCCAACATAACAAACCGAACGATACCACTGTCGCTATCGCTGGAGAGCATGTGCATGACGGCATGTCCACAGAAGAGCAATTGGGTGCCAAAACTCGCATTGGGAAATGCACGATCCTATTCTCCGGCAGCAGCGCCTGGGAACGTGCACTTCGCACTCACGAACGCCACGACCGGGAACACGGGTACCGTTTCCATGTCCTTCGCCAGCAGATCCTCGACGACGTCTGGTCCAAGCCCGCCTACATTCTCAGCCTCCTTCTCCGAGAACTCGCAAAGCCCGAGAGTGAACGACTGGAATGGCTCATGTGGGTAGACGCAGACACCGTCCTGCTCAACCCATACATACCCATCGATGTGTTCCTGCCGCCGCTAGGTACCGAGTTTGACGATATCCATCTCGTCTACTCCAACGACTGGAATGGCCTCAACAATGGCGTATTCCCTGTCCGAGTCAATCAATGGGCTGTCCAGCTCTTCTCGGCAATCGTATCATTCCGCCACTATCTTCCCAACGAGCCTCTGGTCTTTCGAGACCAATCCGCCATGGACACCCTCCTGCACGACCCAGCATTCGCTCCTCACATCGTCCAAGCTCCTCAGCGATGGTTCAACGCGTACCAAGGCGAACACAACGAGACTCTCGCACCATTCCAGCTCCGTCGCGGAGACTTTCTCGTGCATTTCGCCGGCGTGCCGAACCGTGAAGAACGCATGGTTCACTGGCTGAATCGTGCCGAACAGCATTTGGACGACTGGGAAGTCCCCCTCAAGTCGACTTCGTACTTGCAGGAAGCTCGGGATTTCTGGGAAGAACAGAGTGATGCGAGACGAGTGAAGAAGGAAGCTGCAGATAAGATGCGAGCGCATGTAGAAGAGTTATTGGACAAAATCTCGCAGCGATTGTCTGATTATGGCGAGAGGATCAGTCCGGATACCACAGCAGCCATTGAAAATCAGCAGGAAGAATTGAAGGCCCTCCTGGCCGATGGAGAACGCTCCAAGGATGTCGAATCGATGGAAACAGCAACTCGCACAATGGAAAAAGTCGTGCAGCCGCTCGTCTCTGCGATTGCAGACGCACAAAAACTATTACTGAATTCTGCCCACGAAGCCATCTTCGGCGGCGAGAAGGATCTCCTCGACGCAGGATTCAGCGATGGAGGAGATATGTCGGATATCGAGCTGGAAGCCATTTCGAGCAAAGTGAACGCTCTGAAAAAGTTGGTCATGGTGCCGCAAGCAGATTGGAATAAGAATGAAATTTCTGCGGCCACTAGTGCCTTGACGGAAGCGAGAGCCGAGTGGAATAAGAAGGCGAGTGCTCTCGAAGCGGAGAAACAGAAAGCTGAGGAGGCGCGTCAGAAGAAAGCTCAGGAGTTTGTGGATTTGCAGGCACACTTGCAACAGGAGGCCGAGGCCGAAAGTGCTGAAAAGGCTACTGCTGATGGTGGTGGTGGTGGTGGTGGTGCAGCGCCAGCTTCGACACCCGTCCTGCCAATGCGTTGGGTATAGGACGACTGGATCCTCGTCTGCTGTAGTGGACTTATTCCCCTGTTGGATGAGTTTTTTTTTGAGGCGCTCTACCTACTCTCCGGTAGTAGAATTTAACGAGTTATATTATTTTAACCATTTCCCCCACCCCTCTTCTCTCTCTCTCT
>JH792510.1:157747-167950 GCA_000291705.1 Sphaerulina populicola P02.02b
CTCTCTCTCTCTCTCTCTCTTCCTCCATGAAATCGAAAGTTCTCACGTCCCCGGCATATCCGAAACAACACTATAATCACACATCGGACACGTCGTCTTCGTATTCGGCGTAGCAGGATAGTCATCTTCCCCAAACGTACGATTGAGCACCACAGCACCAACGACATTTCCACTCTCCAGCCGAATCCACGTCTCCACCACATGCAAACCCTCCTCCTCCTCCTCCTCATCCTCCTCCTGCTGCTGCTGCTCCTGCTGCTGCTCTCTCACCAAAATTTGCCTCGAACCTCGCTCCCAAGATCCATATCCCCCATAACCCGAATGTTGATTGAAGCAGAGATGGATTCCATTTCCTGCCATTTCCATCCCGGAGATCAAGTGGTTCCATTGATAACACCAGGTGTCTCCGTGATTGTGACCGCTGAATACTGCCATGAGACCGGGCGTGGATACGAGGGCGCGCATGAAGGATGCGTCTTGGCCGCCGTAGGTACATTCGGAGGATTTTGTAGTGCTGCTGCTGCTGCTGCTGCTGTTGTTGTTGTTGTTGTTGTTGTTGTTGCTGTTGGGGGGACACCAGCCTTGAGATTGTGGAGCGAGAATGTAGTCGTCGTTGATGCCGGGTTGTCGATGTGGATGGACGCCGTCTTCGGATTGGAAGGCGGCGCTGGCGTTGGTGGGGATGTGGACAAAAGCGAGGGAAGGGATGATTCTGCCGTGCTTGTGGTGCAGGTGGTTGGTGGTGGTGGTGAAGAAGTCGACGACGCTGCGATCGACCCAGTTGGGTTGCGCGACCAGGTTGTCGTCAGGAGTTTTTTCTTGGTAGTAGTGGCCGCCGCGACTGTCGAAGAACCAGAGCAGTAGGCTGGGGACTTTGTTGTTGTTGTTGTTGTAAGGGAACACTTCCAGATAGTAGTTGGATACACCGGCTTTGCGAGCAAAGACCATTTGCTTCGTGAGGGAACCGGGAAAGCGTTGTTCGCGAGCGAGGATCTGCTCTCGAGACAGATTGAAGGCAGAGTCATGGTTACCATAGGTGGAAGCAAAAGGCAAATCTCTGGTTACTATCGGAGCGACGATTTGGTCGACATATTCGGAGCTGTTGCGAGCGTATGTATTTTCACCAGTGATCAAGTCGCCTGCATGGTGGATCAGATACGGCCAGCTCCAAGTCGAATACTTACTTACCATTGAGAACGACCAGTTCCTGAGATTCAGCATCGAGAATATCACCCATGATCTTGGCGGTGCTGAGGTCCTGCTGAGGGCCCCAGGAGTCCCATGCATCTTCAGTGCAGAAGTCGTCGATCAGCATTGCGTTTGCTGTGTTGAAGCGGTTTTGACTACATCTTACTTTCTCCAAAGTGTAAATCTGCAAACACGGTGATCCGAAATGTCCCATCCTCGGTGAACCTCAACGTCCTTTGTCGGGATGAGCTACCAATACCATTTCGTGGCACGACCGCGCTCCACATGAAGACGAGAGCGATACCGAGTATAGCACAGACACAGAGTATCTTGACAAGACGACGCCGTTCCACATGGCGTACTTCCCGCCCACTATCGTCCGGCAAGGCTTCTTCAACAGACTGTTCGCCATCGTGAAGCCTATGATATGCGTATTTCTCCGCGGATTTCGGCGCCATACTTGTGATTGAGTGATTGAGTGATTGTTCAAGCAGCTTTTAGCAACCTCGTGTCTCTGAGCTGTTACCCGCGTCTAAGTCCCATTCGCCGGGTCGTTCGTGCCGCCTCCTTGCTGACAGGTGGCGGTAAACACACGCAGAGTGTGCCGAAGCGAGCTGATGATTGAAAATAGCTAAGTCGCAGGTACATGTATATAGGAGGTACCATGTAAGCGTGATGCTTCCATGTTGTTGGTCTGACAGGGACCTACATGTACTGTAAGCGTAGTCGTCCATCGACGTCACATGCCTCGGCCAAGTTCCCCTCCAGTCCGATCGATATATGTACGGTAGGAAGTAGTCATGTAAGCGGCTCAGCACAACAACAAACAATATCATGTCGTCTCTGCAAAACTCGTTACCATGGACGAAAAGTCCGCTGGTGATCAATGCGCCCGTGAGTCGGTTTTCTTCTTTCTGCCAACGTCTTCCCATGTGCAGAGCAAGTCCCTAAAACAGCACCATTCAGATGGGAGGCTTTGCCACGGCGGAACTCGCAATCGCAGTCAGCAAGTCCGGCGGTCTGGGCCAAATTGGCTCTGATGGCTCCATGAAGAACCTTGAAGTTGAACTATCCAAAGTCGAAAAAGCTCTAGATCGGACGGAGAAAGGTCTTCTGCCTATCGGCGTCGGTCTGCTATCTTTCGTCACGGAACAAGAGAGTGCGCTACAAATTCTTGAAAAGTACAAGCCAGCAGTAGTTTGGCTGTTCGCTGCTCATACGCTGAGCGATTATGCCGAATGGGCGAAAGAAGTTCGCAAAGTAACGTCACACTCTCAAATTTGGGTGCAGATAGGCAGTGTTGCAGGAGCTCTGGAGCTAGCAAAGGACACAAGGCCTGATGTTATATGTGTCCAGGGCATTGATGCTGGAGGCCATGGGTGGGAGAAGGGCGCTGGAATTATCTCGCTGCTCCCAGAAGTTAGTGACGCGCTCGCTGGGACAGACATTGCGCTGGTCGCAGCAGGGGGGATAGCGGAAGGAAGAAGTGCTGCTGCTGCCTTTACGCTGGGAGCGCAAGGCGTCGTTCTCGGAACAAGGTTCATTGCAGCATCGGAAACGAAGATCAATCCGCACTACCGGGCTGCAATTCTGGCTGCGCAGGATGGTGGCCAGACGACCGTTCGTGCGAAGGTCTTCGATGAGCTTCGTGGCGAGAACATATGGCCGAACGCCTACGACGGACGCAGTATTCGCACTGAGAGTTTCCAGGACCACAGTGAAGGTGTGCCGATTGACGAGATTCGTCGAAGATATGCAGATGCAGCCAAAACGGACAGTGCTGGGTACGCCCCGGGAATCGGCCAGGGCAGGGCGGCGACCTGGGCTGGCACAGGTGAGTTGCGAGACATGTCTCGACGGACTCCAGCTACAGACGATGCTGACGTACTGTATGTAGGTGTTGGCCTCGTGCACTCAGAGCAGCCCGCAGAGGCTATAGTAGAAGAAATCCGGACTGGCATAGTTGCGGCTCTGGAGGCCGCCAAAGCCAGGCTGTGATTGTGCTCATATCCTATTGACTCTCCTCCCTCGTCCTGGCCTTCTCCCTCGTTCCTCCTCAACATCCTCGACCTCATCTTTGCCCTTTTCCAATTTTCCATCATTGAGCTCCCACGGTTGCAGTGCCCAATCCGTGGTATCATACCAATCCTCTCCGTCACTCATCTCTGTCACCATGTTGCCCTTGCCGTCAGATACGACATGGCCTTCTGCCTTGCAGCTTCTGTACACGAACGAACGCAACCGGTCCGCCTTTTGCAGTCCCCCGTGTACTGCGTTCAGTGAGCGTACAATCTGCTCTTGCTTTTGCACGTATAGCAGTAGGAGTTTCCGTGTCTCTTCTGCTTCTTGCGGTGGAAGGCCCAGATCGCGATCGGTCAGGGCGGCCGCGGGTGCTGAGAACCACGGATGCATGGCGGGCATCGCAGCAGAGTCGCTGGGTGTGGGCGAGGGAGTGCGATCACTCGGCCCAGCTGGTGATCGTGCTCGCGCGCGAGTTGTCATGGCATGCCTCTCGGTTCCATTGGACTGCGAAGCCGTCTCAGAACCGGCTTCTGCGTCAGTGATGTTAGCGACTGCGGGATTGGCTATGCTCTCGGGATGATCAATCGGAGGAGTGGCATTCGAAGCGCTGCGGGTGTCCCCATTGGTGATGGGTGCTAATGCTGCTTCTCGTATCCCTCCGTGCACGCCATTGCCATTAGCATTGCTCTGACCCGTGTGGACTGAATTCGCCATAGCCTCTGCCATATCCTGCACCTCCACACCCTCCATGGCCTCGTGATCAGAAACCACGACCCCGTTCGCGTGTAAAGTCGGTTCCGAAGGCTCCAGCTGGTCGCGAGCATCATCGACGACCACGCGCTCCGGTAATGGTCGATCCAGACCGAGCATGGCCTGGTCAGCAAGAATGCTCGGGACAACGCTCAGCTTGCCGAGAAATTCCTCGCCGGTGTGCAGCAGCCTGTAGTCACTATCCGCCTCAAAAGTCTGCGAAGGCACCCAGTCCGCGTCGCCTCGAAAACGCTGCAGCAGTCTTTTGGCCTTCCACAGACGGGCATGCTCTCGACGCAGCATCTCGCAAGCTTCGGCAGCCATTTGCGTAAGGCCTTTGCTTTTGTACGGTATGCTGAGCGTCGGATGGTCGGCGAGCTCACTGGCAGACTGTAGAGGCCGCAGCAGTTCCTCCAGCAGGATGCCCTCGTATGGATCGTCGTATTCGCGCTCGTGGTCCTCGTCGTCAAGCTCTCCATCTTCGTCCAGGTCGCCATCCTCGTCCAGCCAGCGGGGATTCATCGAAATCACGTTTCGCTCGTAGCCGCTATGCTTGACTCTCTACTACCTCGTAAGCGACGCATTCGTGTATTCGGGGTTGCTCGCTGCTCGTGTGCCTGGAGTGTTGCCCACCTACCTTTCTGTATGCTTCCAATCCGCCGGTATGGTCGAGGCGTGTTTCGAGCCGCTGGCGGGGTTTGTCGCCGCTGTCGCTCGTGCGGCGCTTCATGGCCAGTTTCATGCCTCGAATGGTCTCGGCGACCAGAGCCGCTTGCTGTGCCGCGGCCATGTCGAGCTGCAAATATTGTACAATGTCCAGGTATCGATTGCTGTGTGATGGAGGTTTGTTGATTGTTACCTGAGCTTGCATCCGAATGCTCGGTCGCTTGTGACCGACGCTAAACCCTAAAGCTTATAGCTCTAGCCCCCGGCCTGGACCCTGCTTCCGCCTTCTATCCACGGAGTGACGGAACGAACCGACACAAAATTCGTGAAGCTCAAAATCCACTTTTGGATCTATTACCACACCGAGAAAGAGACATCACACGCAGAAATGGCAGAGCAAACGATACCAGCCAGCCTCTGGCCGTATGCTGGACCTGCGCCACAATTGGGTCAAGTTCTCGGCCAGGTCGCGGGCCTCTTGAACGATCTTGGGTATAGCAAGACGAGCAGCGCTTTGGAAAAGGAAGCCGTCAAAAAGACCGGCCTGACAAAATTGGATCCAGCAACCGGGCTACTTGCTCTATACAACTCATTGGCTGCGGCTACCACACCAGCGAGCGACAGCGATGCGGACAGCGAATCCAGCGACAATTCGAGCGACGATAGTGATGATGAATCGGAACAGGACGAGGTCGAGGGCACTCTTTTAGACGTGGAAGCGGAGGAAACATCGGACGACAGCAGTGACGAGAAATCGAGCGAATCTAGCTCTTCGGCCACACCTGCGAAGACGAGCACAAAGAGGAAACGGGCTGCGACACCATCTTCATCGGGAAGCAGTAGCAGCAGCGACGGGGACTCCACGTCTTCCTCGGACGATAGCGACGCCCGCCCTGCCAAGCGAAGCAAAACCGTGGTGGCAACCAAAGGAGCAAGCAATCCAGATTCCTCTTCCAGCGAAAGCAGCAGTGACAGTAGCTCAAGCGACAGCGACAGCGACAGTTCAAGTGCAGATTCTGCAGCAGACGATAGTAGCGATGACAGCGACAGCAGCTCCTCATCGTCTTCCAGTGACGACAGTTCCAGCGACAGCGAGTCTGACTCGCCTCCCGTCAAAGCCAAGAAGGCGGAGAAGGAGAAGGCCGCAGGTGCAGCTGCCGTTTCCCAGGGTGAAGTAGCGAAGGATAACGGATCACAGTCATCCGCGACATTGCAAGGCGACTCGCCTGAAGCCGAAGGAAAAGAAGAAGACTTGAGCGGAATCCACCCAGATCGTCTCAGACAAAGCCAATTCGCGCCCGTCACAAAGCAGGAAGGCGCTGCGAGCGCGAAGAAGGCCGCTGTTCCCTTCTCGAGAATTCCAGCAGACCAGAAGGTCGACCCACGCTTCAGCAATCAATATGTCTCGTACGACTATGCCGACAAGGCGTACCAAGATCTTGTGGTGACCAAGGGCAAGGGCTTTACAAAAGAGAAGAATAAGAAGAAACGAGGTGAGTTCCTTGGGCGGTGCACTCACACCAAGGTCATGGCTAACGTGTTGCAGGTTCATACCGAGGTGGAGCCATCGATCTGGCACCGAAGGGTATCAAGTTTGACGACTAGCGATTGTGGTTTCTTGGTACTTTTCGCGATATAGCATCGCACAGTTAGTCACAGGCATGCCCAATACACATATATTCGTGGCTGCGTGGTAACCGCTACCTTACGGTTTAATGATTCCTTCGACTGGGCAATCTCCGGCTCCCCTCTACCAGACCGGTCGCACTAGTGGAGCTCGAGCAGTTCTCGTCGTGGAGATTGTTGCATGCTGACTGGTTTGACATGCAGCGACTTCCGGCGTTGCGTAATGTGAGAGCTTGATCGAACAAAGGAGCTGCAAGCTCGAAGCGAGTGCAGTCCTGCCTACTTATAACAGATTACTATCAGCTGCAGCCCTCCGACGAGCAGTGCACGTTCCTCCCATGATCACCACCATGCCTTCGACACCACCAAAGACCGTGTTCGTATTCGACAACCCCAGGACATGCTCCCAGCTCTTCAACAAGCTGATGGCATCGCACCCTCAGCTGAGCAACATGCTGCACCCCTTTGTAGGCCCTTCCATGTACGGGCCAGATAACCTTCGTCAACACCTGGATGACAGCGAGCCTGCTTCCACAGCAAGAGACCATCTCGCGCGCGTCTCTGGTCTCACGAGTGAAACCTATTCCCAAGCCACAGACGGACTAATGAGCCAGGCAGCAGCTTTACGCGCTCAGGTTCTCTCACGCTCGCCCAAACAACAACTCCAGAGTGACAGATGCTGACAAGTGAATTGAAGGGCAAAATCCCTTGGATCAAAGACCACGCACTCTGCGTGACGAAGCTAGAGATCATCGCCGCATACATCCACCACCATAAACACGACACCTCTGCGAACCCCACAGTTCTTCCCGATTCATTCTTCCTCGACTCGACACCACTCCAGGCCATCATCACCATCCGCCACCCCGCTTCCATCCTCCCCTCCTTCTACCGCGTCCAAGGCCCCGTCTTCCACCTCTCCATCACAGACGAGACTCTCAAAGTCATGTCCTCCCTACACTGGTCCCGTCTCATCTTCGACTCCTACCTCTCTCAAGGCCACCATCAACCAATCGTCATCGATGGCGCCGACCTCCTCGCCCACCCTCAAGCTCTCATCTCCACATTATGTCATCATCTATCTCTCGACCCCGAAGGAATCCAATACACGTGGCCTGTAGTCCCTCCTTCACAATGGCCGAAAGATTTGATTATGCGGGGCTTTTTCCAGCATCTGCTGCTGTCCGAAGGTGTGGAAAGTCGGCCTAGAGCGGTTTCGACAACGTCGGGGGGTTCGGTGGATTTGGGAGTTAAAGAGATGGAGTGGGAAGAGGAGTTTGGAAAGGAGGTTGCGCGGAAAATGAGGCTGCTTGTGGAGGACGAGATGGAGGATTATGAGTATTTGAGGACGTTTTGTTTGGTTCTCTAGTGGTTCGGTACATACATACATAAGGTAGTTTAGTACCTTGCCTACTTAGGTACTTACTTACCTTGGGTAATGGTCTTCCGTGTCTATTAAGAGCACTTTCTTTTTGCGAAATTCATGTCTTGGGTACATGTACTAGCGTGGAGTAAAGGAAAAAAGGGATCCGTTCAGCAGACGAGGTGAATTTCTTCGCATTTTTGGCATCTTTCTGTCATCCTGATGTCTTTGAAGAGTACATACATAGGTAAGGTAAGGTAAGGTAAGGTAGGTTTCCCTCCTCTCTCTGTCCTTTGCCTTGTCCGAATAGCAGGGCGATCTTCTTTCCCCTTACCTCCTACAAGATACTCTCTTACAAATCTGTACATAATGCTCAAATGTCTCATTACAATATATAGGTATGTATATATATATACAGTACATGTACTGTTGTTACATTTCGTAATTGAGGGATATGCAAAAGAAAAGCTGCACACAATACAGACAGACGAAACCCGCCAACACCATCGCTCAGTCAGGGATGCTGCCAATTTTGGAGTTGTCTGTATGTCCTTTTCTTTTGCTCGTACTGATTTTCATCGACCTCGCCCACTTACTTAGAGCGGTACGGCCTTTCGTGAAATACTCCCTGTCCTTTGACCGGGGATGCCCTTCTCACCAACACTCGGAAGTCGACCAACTCCGCCTTGATGATCATCGTAGACTACGCTGCCGTTCCCGACGACGCCTCCCGCGCTAGACTGCACATGGGAGTGATCGAAATGGAAGGGAACCGTCTGACCGGTCTCGTAACCGCCCATGTCAATGACAGGAGGATGCACCCAGGTCTGCTCGGAAAAGTGACATCCATTTTCGCCGACACCTTGCCGGAAATCGCCCACTGTGTCCCGAGGATCAAACTCGAGCGCGGTAAACCTCCTCGGACCGCGCTGAGGGGGATATAAACGAGCGATTTCGCGGTCGACAGCTTCCTGAATGACGCGCTGCAGATTGAGATTCTGAGCTGCACCGCCGGGAACATTGTCGGCGGAAATCTCGTAGCGACCTCCCGCAGGCGTTTGCACGAAATGGCGAGGCGGCAAGACTTCAATGTCGACGATGGGGAGAATGCGGTGGTAGACGTCGTGGGTGTGGATCTCTCGTTCGATGCGTTCAGTGACGATTTCATGCGTGTCCACTCGCACGGTTTCGTGCACGACTGCCGGCGCGGACGTGGTGTGTACGGTCGTGTCCTCGGTATTGGTGAGATTGATGCCGTGGGCGGCGAGGTCGATGGGGGCATCGGAGTCATGGATCACGTGGTCTGGCGGAGCTCGAGGCTGGGTGGACGGGGTGCTAAAGTTCTTGACGGCTTGGCCGTCGTGGGCGAGTGAGTGTCGACGCTGGTCCACAGGCGGGCTCGTTCTCCTCGTGCTGGTGCCACCATTCTGGCGCTGCCAGTCTTGACTCGCATCACGGGGTGGAACGGCGGCCGCTGGAATGACGTTTCTGGGAGCACCGTTACTGTTGGAGGCGTCTTGTAGTCGATATCCTCCCCCATCTTGCTGCAAGTGCTCTGGTATGGACTCTTTCGCATGCTGAGCTGCACTGTGGCCGCTTCCCGCGCTGTCCACACGCGGTGTTGGCTGGGAACCATTCCCGTCATTCGCACTGCCATTGGCGCCATTCACCTCCAATTGCTTAAATTTGGCAGAGAGATCTCGGTGGTCGTCGACGCGTCGCACGCTCGAGGTTTTACGCTTGGGCAGGGCTGGCGAGTGTTGCGAGTAGTCCTTGGAAGAGCGAGAGATGATGGAATTATGGCCGGTGGGACGGGATCGCGATCGACCTGGTTTTGGTGGGAGAATGATTAGTGATGTCCGGTGGATGTGAGTGGGGGGGTTGTGCTATGCTATACCACGCCGTCGGATAGTTCCACGGAAGACAAGAGTCCCTCGCCAAACCCTGCACAGCTCACCCAAGCACTCGGGCCTGTCACAGGGATGGCTGACGGGCTGCGGCTCTTGTGACCGGGTTGCCGCTGTGATGGTTGATATGTTCGGTAGACGGTAAAAGTCCGTAGTAACAACAACAGTTCAAGGAGGAGAAATGCAGCACTTACTAGCACTTTTCCTCACAAATTCTCGCACCGACGAGCTCCTCGAGTTGCGAGCGAGTCTCTTGTCCTCGGACGTGCGGGCCACTGCGGGCGATGGAGCGGCGTCGTTGGCATTGGCATAGGCATTGGCATTGACATTGGCACTGGTATAGGCAGGGGTAGGGGCAGCGGCAGCGGCGGCGGCAGCGGAAGATTGATGGCGGTTGTCGCCATTATTATCGCTGTGCTCGCCCCGATGCAGCACTTTGGCCAACTTGTGCTTCAGTGCCGAAGCCATGGCACGATCTCGACAACAATAACAACAACAATAACAACAGCAACAACAACAATAATGCTTCGACAACAATTCTGCCAATAATCCACACCGTCGCTGTCCCGTGCAGAAAGATGCCTGAGGAACTCCGAGAGAGAGAAAGAAAGAGAGAGAGAGAGAGCAAGAGAGAGAGACACACAGAGAGACAGAGAGAGAGAGAGAGAGAGAGAGGAGGCG
>JH792510.1:171820-196416 GCA_000291705.1 Sphaerulina populicola P02.02b
CTGCTTCCTTGTCGTAGTCTCTACAAATCCAGACCGAGAGATAAGATATCTAGAAGGCTTTGAAGGCTTTATCACTTATTGATACCTCTCGGTCTGCCTCGTTTGTGTATAGGCGGACTGCCTCCTTTCGCGCAAAGTCGATAATTAGGAAAAGGGTTGGATTTGGTTTCTTGTCGCAGTCTCTACAAATCTAGACCGAGAGACAATACATCCACAAGGCTTTAAAAGCCTCCCTTATCTATGCCTCTCGGTCTGGCTCGTTGTTATGCAGCCGGACTGCCTCCTTTCGCGTAAAGTCGATAATGAGGAAAAGGGCTGAGTAATTGTATAGTGTAGGATCGGTAGTTGAATATAGTCTAGGTCGGGCTTCGTATAGAGTAAGGAAATCCAGAGGTAGGTAGGTAGGTAGGTAGGTAGGCTAGTAAATACCTAGGCTAGGTGCCAGACGATATATATGAATACCTTCTGAATGATTGATTGATTGATTGATTGATTGATTGCCTTTGTTGTTGGGCAAACATAATTCATACACTTTCTTTATATAGGTACGTAAAGCAATCAATTAGAAGGCTTAGCCTACTAACTACCTTCGAGACCATTCCTCCCTATATCATAATCATATCACCCAAAATCTGCATCCATGCCTCCTCTCCTTCATCCATCAGCCAGCCCCATCAAGACAAGAAAAACCCAATCAAATCCTCTGCCAATCGCTCCGGCTTCTCCAATGCCAGACTATGCCCACACTCGTCATACATCTCCGACTTGACCACATGCTCCGCAAACTTCTCCGCACACTCTTTCACCGTCGGGCCAAAAAACTCGGGTGCTCCAACGGTCATGACGGGAATCTTCAACTTGGTCTTAGCACACTCCTGATTGATCTCGGCGTTTTGAAAAGCGGCTCGATAGGTTTCGAGAATGCCGCGAAGGCAGCCGGGTTGTTTGACGCATTCGATCCAGTGGTTGAGGGCTTTGGGTTCGATCATGTTGGGGTTGTAGCATTCTTGCTTGATGAACATTTCCCAGAATTCGCGTTCGTGGCCTTGGATGAGCATTTCTGGGACATGGGGGATCCAGAAGAAGGAAAGATGCTGGAAAGAGAGAAATTTCATGGTTTCAGTCTCATCGTATTATTCATGATTGCTGCTGGATCGACAATAGTGACAAGACACTCACCCAACACCATACTCCCTCCTTTCGATACTGTGCAGACACGTTACTCGGACTCCACAAGTTACTTTCCTCCAATCCTAATCCACTCAACAACATCTCGCAGAAACTCAGTTTCAACACCCGGTCCCGATACAATGCAGCAACAGCATACGCATAGTCCGCTCCACGATCCTCGCCATGCAGATAGAACTTTTCATGTCCGAGCTGTGTCATCAACTCGGCCACATCACTGGCTTGTTCCTTGGAAGTATAACCTTCCGTAGCGGGAGGCTTGTCCGTGTAGCCAAAACCTCGCAGATCGGGAGCCACCAGAGTGAAGTGGGGTGTCAACAATGGGAATACTCGATACCAGTAAAAGCTGTTCTTGGGAGTTCCATGGAGGAGGAGAAGAGGAGGGCCGGATCCTGCTGTGATATAGTGAAGGCGAATGCCGTTGACGCGGGCTCGGCCATGTTTGACTGGAGCGCCGGCGTGGTCGTAGGTTTCCGCGAGTTCAGATGCCATGGTTGTCGTGAACTCCCAGCTTTGAGAAAGGTGTGTAGTCGGGATGGTGGTAACCTCTTAAACGGCTTCGAGGGTCTCGTTGACCCCGCATATTGTACAGCTAGAAGGGTGTGGAAAGCCATTGCATCATGGTCGAGTTTGGTCCATCCATGTCGACGGGTGAGAGGAACGTCTGCAACATCGAGCGAGACAAGTGGGATGTGTATTCTTCACTTGTATACTGGTGATGCCGCGAGAGCGCGAGTCTCCCCCTGATTAGAAAATATACATGGTCATGTCTCGCACCAAGCCTCCACAAGCCGAGTGTCTACATGACTTGCTGGAGCGTCGCTGGGCTTCCCACTGCTTGCTGATGCCATTGTTTGATGTTGAGACAGCATATGAGCGGTGTCATGAAAAAGAGTGGTGACCAGCCAAAATAGGAGTACGCCGACATGGCTCGGGCAGCGACTGACAGTAACGTTGCGTGCAGAGAAGCGTGGCAATCCCGAAGTCCAGAAACGGGCCATTTCTAGTAGACCGTTCCTGATCACAAGAATTGACGCGAGCCAGAAGGGCGAGGAATGGGGGCACCTCTGTGTGTACGGATGCCCTGATTTCCAGAAACAGGCAATTTGCTCTTCTGGTATAAGTTCGTCGACAAGGCCCTGACTGCAAGAATCGAAGCTCCCACCCTCGCCAGAAGGGCGCGTAGTGGAAGCCCATATTTGCAAAACTCCCGCGTTGTACGATTGCATTCGAGATTTGGTGAAGTCCAGTGGGACCGGGGCGTTTACGACTGCATGCGCGACTTGGTGAAGTCTAGCCGGAACGCGGCATAGGTGCTGAGGAGGGATGCATCCACCCTCGGGCGCGGAGTGGGGACTCCTCTCCTCAGCACGAAACGATGCATGCAGTCCTGCACCGATCGGGTCCATACTCGCAGCATAGACTGCCCGGCGACCACTCCAGACGATGTGCAAGTTCGGGTCGATCGGACGGTGGCGTTTGGCGAGGGGTCTGACGTTCCTCGAGGGGTGGTAGAAGAGGATGCTCATGCCCTTCTAGTGAGAGGGCAGCGTAAGTGCTGAGGAGTGAAGCCCCTACCCTCGCCAGAAGGGCGCGGAGTAGGGACTCCTCTCCTCGGTGCGAAAACCGGACGGCGGCGGTTGGCAAGGAGTCTGACGTTCCTCGAAGGGTGGTAGAAGAGGATGTTCTTACTCTTCCAGGGAGAGGGCGGCGTAGGTGCTGAGGAGTGAAGCCCCCACCCTCGCCAGAAGAGCGCGGAGTAGGGACTCCTCTCCTCGGCGCGAAAACCGGACGGCGACGTTGGCGAGGAGTCTGACGTTCCTCGAAGGGTGGTAGAAGAGGATGCTCTTACTCCTCCAGGGTGAGGACAGCGTAAGTGCTGAGGAGGGAAGCCCCTACCCTCGCCAGAAGGGCGCGGTGTAGGGGCTCCTCTCTTGCTCCTCCAGGGAGAGGGCGGCGTAGGTGCTGAGCAGAAAAGCCCCCACGCTCGCCAGACCTGTCCCGATCGGGCTCAAACTTGGAGGACGAAGGGCGCGGAGTGAGAGCTCCTCTCCTCCGCGCGAAAACCGGACGGTGGCGTTTGGCGAGGAGTCTGACTTTCCTCGTGGGGTGGTAGAAGGGATGCTCTTGCTCTTCTTGCTGCCTGGAGTGTGTCAGTGTGTTGTGCTTGTAGAATGAGCGATCGAAGACGTGGAGGTGCAGGAGAGAAGTGAAGTGAAAAAGATAGCGGCAGCGGTTGCCTGCCTGCGAAGGAGAGCGTGCGCTGCCGCCAGTAGTGGAGAGGCGTGAGGTAGCAACGATGTGATCCTGACCGCTCAACGGCGGCGAGGTAAGTGAATGGACGGACTCACCGCTGTTGGCAGCAGCCGCACCCCCCCTTCAACCACCCCGAAGAACCCAGTCGAACTAATCATTGCTGAATAGATTCGACCTTTCATAAGGCTCGGCTGAGAGTAAGATCTCTCCGACCCATGGCTGCGCGCTGGTTTCCACCTCTGTGAAACCTGGACTGCCAAGTCACGTCAGTGGTGAGTTGCAGCGCGTGTGGGCTCGGAAAGCAGAGTGAATAAGTACACGAGTGAGTAGAGATGGATGAGGAGAGATGGAAGGATGACTTACCGTGATGCAGTCGATGACCTGACGATGTCTTGCGTTGGTGTTGTGAAGTTTCGAGAAAGTTGAGTTGAGAAGTGAGAAATACCTAGGACCACAGCAGCACTAGGTAGTGCGAATATCTTGTCTTGGCAAACATTGCTGTTGCCTGGGCTGCCCACTTCACTGCATTGCTTTACTACTTATGTAAGCTCCTCCGGGACGATGATGTTGCGCAGCAGGGGGACATCTAGACGAGCAGAGACCTATGTATATCGTGACTGCTCACTGGTAAGGTACATGTATCAGTCCACTTGGAGCTTCATACGCTTCAATGTTGTTGAAAGCAGACCTTCATACACACCTGACTGACCATCATCGAGTGCTTCTCACAAGCCTTTTGGCCCTTTCTGAGACGCGTATCGAGCACGCCTGAGAAGCGCCGCTTTCTGACGGTCGCAACTGATACTGCAGACTGACAGCTCCAAGGGGGCCACTGGTCGATGCTTCAACCTAGCCAGAGTGCTACAAGGGATGAGGATCAAGGAAGTCAGTGGGAAGATGTGAGCCATACTGTTACATTATCCTCAAATCTGATAGGCATCATATCTAGCTCCAGCTCGTCTCCACCACCACTCCGACCAAAAGGTCATGACTTTTTCTTGCTTGACAGCCTTACGCGCCTTGCTTGCAACCCTGGAGCCCACTCCACTCTGGACTACCAACCCCCAGACGTGAACCGCCTTGTCCCCCATGTCTTCCGCCAGGCAGGATCGACACGTCTTAGCGGCTGGCAGAAGCGCCAATACCTGCGCCAAGATTGCCAGTAAGACCACCGAGCACGCTCGTCAAGCCAGCAGTACCAGAGCCGGAAGCAGCACCGGAAAGAGAAGAAGTCAGTTCACCAAGGTTACCCAAGTTCAATGCACCGAGGAGGACGAAGGCAGCAGAAGACACAGGATCCTGCACGTTAGGCACGATGGTCTCGAGAAGGGTGAGTAGGCTAGTTGGATCGGAGAGGAGGGTTGTGAGGTCGAGGCCTCCAGGAAGGCTGCTCAAGATCTCGAGGACAGATAGCAAGTCTTGGGTATTGAGTCCTGAAGCTGCGGTCTGGATGCCTGGTAGGTTGGTCAAGCTGGAGAGGGCACCAAGGTCACCAATGTTCAGGCTGGAGAAGAGGTTCAGGAGGTTGAGGACAGAGGAGAACTGGGTGAGTTGGCCGGTCGACAGGATGGATGATACGGGTGCAACCACCGCTTGAGCGATGCCGTCAATGATGCTGCTCAGAGAGTCTGGGATTGGGAGAGTGTCGACCTGTGGAGGGGGGCTCTGTCAGTAGGTGTTACGGCTGGTGAAGAGGACGATACATACGATGTTGAGGATGATGGAACCAAGACCGAGGTTTCCCAGCACACCTGTCACGCTACTGAGAGGGCCGCCGCTCAGTGAGAGGCCGGACAACAGACCGGTGAGAAGGCCAAGTGGATTGCTGCCGACCGAGTCCTGCAGACCAGCAAGAAGGCTACCACCGCTCTGACCAGTCAGGCCGCTGACAATGCTCCCGACAGGAAGAAGCGTGCCATCGGTGAGAGGCGCTAGAGTGCTGCCGGTCAAGGAAGAGAGAGGATTGCTGTTGGCGAGAAGGCCACCGGTCAGGCCCGATGTTACACCAGTAACGGCTCCTAGGTTCAGGCCACCGAGCAAGCCCCCGAACAAGCCGTCGAGCTGACGCTTCTCCTCGGCTGGTGCAGCGGTCTTCATGCGGCCAGCAGGCGTGATCGCCGTAACATTGGCGCCAGAAAGGGGTACATTGGCCGCAGCTGCGACGATTGTGGCGACGATGTTTGCCAATTGCTCAGCCAGCGTCGTGATGAGAGTTGTGCCAAGGTTGGCCAGAATCTCCTGTACTGGGGAGATCGCAGCTAGAGGAACCAATGGCAGACCGGTTGGCAATGATGGAATCTGAATTGGAAGAGCAGAGATGGGCAGATCGGCTGGCAGGCCAGTGGGGAGGAGGGACTGAATGGCGGTTGGCACGAGCGAGAGAGGAGCACTAAGGGGCAAGCTCAGAGGTAGATCGGTTGGAAGAAGTGCAATAATGTCGGTTGGCAACAGGGAGAGGGGAAGATCAGCGGGCAACGCGGCGGTTGGGAGGGGAAGGTCACTCAGAGCGCCCAAGACATCTTCCAAGCCTGGGAGGCCAGAGTTGACTGGCAAAGAGGCCAGAGACGCGAGCAGAGAAGTCGAGGCGAGTGGCACTGTGATCGCCTTGGTGACCTCCAAGACGGAGCCAGTCGGGATGGAGAGATTGGGGAGCCCCGAGATGGCAGGAGTACCAGCTACCGGAACACCGGATGGGACTGCAATGGCGGGCACGCTGACGGGCAGCGAGGAGGTGATGGCGGGCACAGCAGCAACAAGCGAAGAGACTGCTCCCTGGCCGCCGCCGAGGACGCCAGTGAGGCCGCTGAGACCAAGACCTTGAGGACTGGGAGCCATGATGGGAAATAGTCTGCTGAACTGCTGTCAGGAACGAATGGAGAACGATGCGGTGGCAATCGATGTCTGGCTGTGATGCGTAGATGTATGTACTACTGGAGCTGAAGGTAACGGGTTATATGTTCTGAACTCCTGCAGCAGCAGCCTCTCACCACAGTCAATGCCTCTCTATCACGTGTGGAGTCTGCATTCTTCAAAATCACTGCCTAGGATATTGGCAGTCACAGCATGAGACCCAACCGTAGCGGTGGTATAACGCTCAAAGAAGTGCATGATCCCAAAGGAATCACGTTTCCCAGGCAATTCGTTGGCATTGGCGCAATGTTCTACAGCGATCGTGCCCTGGTACTGTGAAAGCGGCGGTATGGGAGAAATCGACAATGCGGAGTGCAGCAGCTGGAGTGCGACCCTTGCGTCGGAAGCTTGAGGTATGTTGACTTCGGCATGCCGATCAAGTTTGACTGGTATATGATGATGACCGTGCGGCATTGCTGGAGGCTTTGGGAAAGGACCATTACGGCACAATGGTGTGGCATCGTGATCTGCGAGTTGGCCTTGCGGGACGGCCTACTCTGTGGACTTTTGAAAGAAGATCATCATCGTCGATTCCAGCCTAAGGAGAGGATGTAGTAATACAAGACAATACAACAGCAATAAACTGATGGCCGTTTGCTAGGAAGTGTAGGGAAGGCCAAGGTGAGGTCTCGAGACGACCTTGCCGCCGCCGCGCCAGCTTTCCCGCCCGCTCCGCTTGCCCATTTTCTTTTTTTTTCTTCCCGCGACATGGTCGGGACTTGGCGTTGGCGTCTCCAACCTCTCCCTTGAGGATCCCCACCGCAACCATCGCGGTCCGCGGACACCTAAAGTGCCCGTCGAACTTCATGTGCGGACACGAGTTTGTGGGCGAGATCGTGGAGAAGGGAGATGGAGTGAGCAAGTTCAAGATCGGCGACAAGGTGAGGAGAAGAGGACGACGTGAATATGATGGTGGAAAGGGGTATTGATCACGATGTGCAAAAGGCGAGCTGTTTGGCAACTCGGCGCCTGCAAACACGATTTGATGGTATACCGTTGATGCACAACAGTTACTAGGCCTACCTCCTAGTACAAAATGCTAACATTGCCCAGGTGGCCAAGACGAATACGTCCACTGCCCTCTCGCAGATGGCTTGCACCCTCCAACATTGTTGATGAGGTGTTGGTCCTAATGGCCGATATCTTCCCTACAGGCTACTTTGCCGCCTCTCGCTACCTCCAAAACCTGCCCGACCGCGACCGAAAAGAGTACACTGTCGTCTGCGTTGGCTGTAGGCCAGTCGGGATCTGCGCCATCACCTGCGGCTTGACCATGGTACCTTGACAAGCGTCTACGCCATCGACTCCATACCCGAACGTGTCGAGCAAGCCAAAGCCCTTGGTGCCATCCCTATCAACCTCGACGATAATCCCGTGCAGAAGAACGGAGGGAATGGGCGCGGCGCGGATGTGGTCCTGGAGGTGGTGGGACATGCGGATGCATGGAATCTGGCTTTTGATAGGTATGATACAGCCTTGGGGCGCCATCTCGAGTATTGGGGTCCATACTAAGAAGTAGGACGATGAGCCTGGAAGATGCGCCGCAGGCGTACAAGGTGAGTACTGGTATCCCGACATGGCAGAACTGTGTGCGTGAAAACGACGTGAGACGTGCGTCTTGGGTGTCTGTATTCCCCAGAGTACCTACTCCCTATTGTTCGTTGACCGCTTTGTTACGATAGTCAGCCAAGAGTAAGACCATTCACGTAATTCTTCGCCTCTCCGCAAAGTCACACATAGCGAGACCAGGACTGCTGCTGATCCGTGGGGCTCCGGAAGCCAAAACAAGCATTTGTGATATTTCGCCAAGGTCATTCGACAGATGGAAAAAAAAATTACAACGAGCTGCCACAGCTCGCCCTGAACAATTCATATCGCTTGCTGTAGAAACATGGCTTCAGGCTCTAGCGAAGGAAGTAGATGTCGAATAGCGCTATCTCATAGGAGAAGTCAGCTGGGCGAAGACGTTCTTGTATGTAGGTATGTAGGCCTTGCGAGGTTTCTATGTAACTATCCCAGGAGAAGCTATCTACAGTTGTCATTCCAACACAGGGGCTCCTTGACCTCGTATGCCGAGTTGGCATAATCGTGACAAGACCCCTAATCCTATAGGGAGGACAAGGGGCAAGGCTGCTTACATACCTGCATCCCACCCACTGCCGCCTACAGAGTTTTCCTGTATAAGTAAGTAACAGTGCAACGGGACACTTGCTGCCGGCTCATGACCTCAGCCCTCGCAGCACGCCCAAATATTCGTCTTCTACCAACCAACATACCTTATATATCCATCCCATGGATATCATCAGCTCTCAACTCTCCCCAGAGACATGTCTAGTCCCCACCATCATCCAGCACCGAGCACGAGAGACTCCCAACCGCGTCTTTGCACTCTTACCCAAAGGCCACACACTCCGAGATGGATTCTTCGAGCTCACCTACAGCGCACTCGCCAAAGCCGTCGACCGCATGGCCTGGTGGCTCCACAACACGCTCGACACAGCAGCAACAGCAACAACAGCAGCAGAAGAAAACAAGTCCTTAGCATATATCGGAGCCAACGACATCCGTTACGTATTTCTCACATACGCAGCCGTCAAGAGTCGCCGTCAGCTCTTGATTCCTTTTCCTGCGAATACCCCGCAAGGTATGTGCCAGTTGCTTCGCGCTGCCGACTGTCGCACTGCGCTGGCGAGTCGTCGTCCTGCTGCTGCTGCTCAGGGAGGAGTGGAAATTTGGGCGGAAGTTTTACGGCTGCAGCCCGATTTGAGGCTTGTGGAGATTCCGGAGATGGAGTTTTTTTTGGATGAGGCCGAGGTGGAATCGTATCCGTATGCGGTTGGGTGGGAGGAGGGAAGGAGGGATGTGTTGTTTATTCTTCAGACGTCAGGTTCGTTTTATTTTTATTTTTTTCTTTTTTGAAAATGGGTTGATTGTTATTATTATTATATCTCAATTATACAAACACTAACCCATTTCTTCTTCTTCTTCGTCCTCTTCTTCTACTATTCAGGCACAACAGGCGACCCCAAACCCATCATCTACCTCCAACAATTCCTCGAAATCTTCCTCGAAAACCGTCTCGCCAACGAACTTCTCAACTCCTCCTCCTCCTCCCCTGATCTCTCGCAACAACTCTGTTTCGCACATCTCAACCAAGACATTTATTTCCCTTGCATGTTCCCCATCAGCTGGAGCGCCGCCATCGCGAGCTGTACGATTTCCTCTCTCGCCTGGGATGTGACGTGTATTTATTTACCTCCGGACGCACCTTTCGATTCTCATCCGATGCTCACTCCGGAATACGTCCACGATGTTCTCGAATTGACTCCTAAAGGTGCCAAAAACGGAATTATTATGGCTCCTGCCATGTTGCGGGATTTGGTACAGCAGCAGAACTCTTCTTCTTCTTCTTCTTCTTCTCCTTCTTCTTCGAACACATCATCATCATCGTCATTGGAATTACTAAAACAATACGATTGGGTCGGCTATGGCGGCTCACCCCTAGATTTCGCCACGGGAGAAATTCTACGAAAAAGGTATACTTCACGGCTACAATGTGCCATGGGACAAACCGATATAGGACCGTATGATATCCTATTAAATGTCGACCCAGCAGACTGGAATCTGATACGATTTTCGGATTTGCATGGCTTTCATTTAGTCGAGTTTGATGCGAAGGAGGGGCTGTGGGAATTGTGTGTACGGCGACAACAAGCGGCGCAGCAGCAGCAGCAGCAGCGGCGAGAGAAGGAAGAGGACAAGGACAAGAAACAGGGAAAAGAAAGCGAAAAAAAAGAGTGTCGACATCCCTTTCTCATAGACGACAAGTTAGAAATCTACCACACGAGAGATTTGTTCCGCGCCGTCGCAGGTCGAGAAGGATACTGGGAGAATGCGGGTCGAGTCGACGATTTCATCAAATTAGCCACGCTGACGAAATTCCACGCGGGACACATTGAAAGTGTATTGCAGAGATGGTGTGAGCACGTCGAGACGTGTTTGGTGGGAGGAGAGGGTCGAGCTCGACCGTGGGTGATTGTGGAGTTGCGCAGAGAAAAGCAGAAGAAGAGGGAGGACAACAAGGTCGTCGTCGATAGTATGCCGCCAGAGAGCTTTTGGTTGGCGGTGGAAAAGGCGAATGAGATGTTGTATGAGGAAGCGAAAATTCAGAGGGGGTTTGTGGTGTTTACGGATGAGGAGAGGCCGATGCAACGGACGGGGAAAGGTAGCGTGGATCGGAAGAAGACGATGGGGTTGTATGAGAGGGAAATTGAGGCTTTGTACCTGCTATGAATGCCGAGTAACCCCTTTCTTTTTTTTCCTTTTCTTTTTCTTTTCTTTTCTTTTTCTTTTCTTTTTCTTTTCTTTTTTATTTTACACAATCAACTACTGCTGCTTCTACTACCATCTTCTCTCATCAGAGCCAATTTGGCATTCTCTTCACCACTCCACTCAACAGCCCACCCAAAGGACCCAAAGCCTGCTTCACGTCCGGTATAGGCGGCGGCGTCGAGCCTGGCAGCGGTTTCCCATCACTCCCACTATAAGGACCAACAGCCGCAGGATTCCGAGGGTCCGTCAACGGTCCTCCACACGTAAAAACACTCCCTTCAGGAATGCCAAACAACTCCGTATCACTGAAATAGTCCGTACTATACCCAATCGCACTACACTTTCCCCCTCCCGTAGGTCCCACGTGCGGACAATGCACATCCGGTCGAACCTGCGTCAGAATCAAATGAATGACTCGACACACCACCGTATCCCCCCACGCTTCATCAAACGACCCAAAAGGTTTCAACTCCAGCTCGAGCGCGCAGTCCAGAACGCTGCTGTAGACCTGATTGGCACCAGTACACCGCTGCTGAATCATCGGACACAACCCGCCAGCAACAAATTTCTGAATCAACAACGCGCCAAAATCAAACCCCGTCCCAGCCTGAATCCAAGCCTCCAAATTCGGAATCCAAGCATGATAGCGTTCCACCCTCCCCTCCTCATCAAACTGCCAAAACGCCACCTGCGAAAGCGTCGAAACCTTACCCTCAGAAGAATCCACCTCTCCCGTCCGCGGATCAACCTTTCCCGTCCGCAAATACACCACACTCGCCGCAACCCGCGCACAGCCCGACGTAAACTCGACGACATCCGCTTCGTAAATCGCTACGCCCTGGAATTCGGGATCCGACGGCACGGGGGCGAGGGCGAAGAAATATTCTATCGAGTCGTTGAAGCCCGTGAAGGCGCCTACGGGCGATACGCGGCCTACGGCGGTCGGGCTGAAGAGGCCTGGGGGCACGCGAGAGGAGCCGGATTTTACGATGGGGACGTTGTTGGGATAGACGGTGAGATTGTAGATTTTGCGGATCGTGTCGAGGTTGCGTTGCGCGAAGTCGGGGAGTTGTTGTTGTTGTTGTTGACGTTTGGATAGGCCGCGGTGGTGGTCATGGTGGTGGTGGTCGTGGAAATGGTCTGTGGCAAAGGCTTGGTTGAGGAGGAGTGCGAAGCAAGCACAGAGGTACCAGGAGAGTCTCATAGTTCGTCTTCGTGGTCGACTTTGTCAAGAATGATTCTTCTTCTGCGGGGGCACGTCGTTGTTTATTCTATTCCATTTCATTCCATTTTTATTCCATTTTATTGTTATTGCAGTACTAAACACAATATCTAGACTCCAGACCAAGTCACCATCGTAAAAGAAGTAAGGTAGGTAAGTAGACGTAAAATAACCAGCAAGCAAGCACAAAGGAAAAGCAAAGGAAAGCAACCCATCGATAGCAGAAATGAGTTCCTGACATACTTTCTGAGCTAAGAGAGATTGCTCATCAGGGATCTTTCGAGCCTTCTTTCGCCAAGACTTCGTCGTTGGGTGAGACGGAGTGAGCAGCCAGCAGACTTTGAGTATACATGTACGTATATCTCTCAATACCTGGTCCTAGTCGACGCGTATCCGAATACGAGTCTCATACTACCTAACTACCCTATAAAATTGGGTTGTTAGTATCTCGCTTGACTAGGTAGTTGACCTAGTTCGTGATTAATAAATACAGAACAAGTATAGTATATATTCAATTCTAGTATCGACACGCCGCTATATAGAGAGTATACTGATTTGGGTATATTTAAGAAAGTCAGTAAATACCTAGATTTGGTATAAATAATGCAAGCGAAGTTCTATACCAACTATATACATACATACATAGAGGACTGACTGTACACTAAGGTATACAGTATAACAGGCCATCCTATTCCTAGCATCTTAGCAATCGACTATATGAACAATCCGACACAAGCTAAAGTGCACGGATAACATACACATATACATAATATAGGCAAGCTAGTATAAGGTACCGTATACTATCTAACGGGCATTTAGCCTTTTTCTTTTTTGACTTTTCTATACAAGAACTTCATCTATACCTCCTAGGCTCCTACCTCCTCCTACCTCCTACCGACACTGTCTATATACATTCAATTCCCCTCTTCATCTATCTTATCTGAAAAAAAATATCTCTACTAGAATGTTAAAACTCTACCTGACCTGACCTGACCTGACCTAACCTCCTACTAGAAAAAGGTTCTGCTATACCCCCTAAGAGAGAGGAGGAGGAGGAGGAGGAGGAGAAATAGCGCTCGGATTATACTATACTGCTACAGTACCTCCTACCTCCTACCTCCTAGTGCTGCTAGACAGAGAATCTGAAACATTCAGGTATACCTAAGGTAGATTTTTTCAGCAAGTCAAGGCGGGGCCTATCTCGAACTGAGAGAATAGTCTGTCTGCGGAAGGAGGTGAGAGTAAATATTTTTGAAAATTAGGAGGTAGGTAGGTAGCCTTGTCTCTTTTTGACTGAAAAAGAAAAACAAAACTTCTGATTGTGTTCGAGTCCTACGAGGTAAGAAGAAGAAGAAGAAGAAGAAGAAGAAGAACTCCTTAGCAACTCTCTTCACGAGGTCAAGCATACCCGAGTCTGCAGCCAGCCTGCCTGACGGCCTGAATTGATCGATTCGAAAAGATCCCGTTGATCCCACTAGCGTGGCTTGGCGGCCTGTTGGGGTATAACTATTTTCCTCTCTTCTTCTCTTCTTCCTTTTTTCCCTTCCTTTCCTTCTTCACCTCCCTCCTGAGCTGGTGCTGCTGGGCTCACGAATTCAGCAGCTGAGGTCGGCCGTCCGCATTGCACACTGCGCAGACAGCTTCCCTTCCTCGCTAGGCCGGCACAATTTTTGCTTTCTCTCCACTGCTCTTCGCAGTGTGTCTTTTTTCATCAATGTTGTTGCTTCTTTGCAACTGCTTGGAGAAGAAGCTTCTTTGGTCTCCCATCCCCCTCCCCTCCTCCTCTCTGTGGTCGCCGCTGTTGACGACAGTCTGCTCACTCGTCTGCTCACTCGTCTTCTCGCCCATGAAGCGGCCATCATGTTCACGGTCCACGAGCGACGCCGTGACTACCTCCTATACAGCGTCTGTTCCAAAAGCCCGTGGCGGTCCGTGCTCACGACGTCTGGAGCGAGCAGGAGATGGACCGTGCAGAGGGCCGTGAGTGACTGTCCGGTTTTCCTTCACCAATTGCTGAATCAGCACAAGTCCAGCAAACATTTTGAATTTCTACCTCCACCTCCGCCTGAGTTCGCACACTCTTTTCCGTCTTGCTTGTCACACCAACAAAAACACGCTCTTGCAGACCACACACAAGCAGCGGCCCATCAAGTTCCAACAAACCATCAAAGAAACGCACCAACTTCCAACAAACCATCAAAGAAGCGCACCAACTTCCAACAAACCATCAAAGAAGCGCACTAAGGCCAAGTCCCACTCAGCAAGATGGACGACGCAGTAAGTGCCAACTCGAGTCATCCACCGTGCCGCCAGTGAGCTAACACCTTGCCAGGAGTACGAAACCCGCAGAGCGGAGAACAAGAAGAAAGTGGAGGAAGTTCTGGCTGCACAGACGGCAATCATCACGGCCAACCAAGGCCTGATTCTCGAGTTCGCGAGCGAGGCTCGCGAGGAGGCTATACGCCTCCACAATAACGAGCCAGACCGAGAGGCATGGCTGAAGGAGGCTTTCAAAGCCTTCTGGATGTCTCTCGGTCTGGACTTGTAGAGCCAGCAATCAAACCTTTTTCCCGACCGTAAATGTCACCTCTCACGCTTCGAGTCTCGTCTTTATGCCCAAGCCTCGCGCCAGATGTGGCCTGATTCTCTTGCTTGTGCCGTGACTGTGCACGAGATCCACCGTGAGTAACACGAAAGATCATGTTTACGTCTTCATCTGTCCTCCATCGCGACATAGGGCCGAAAACCCACGGTTCCTCGCCGTCGGATGAGTCTAGTCATCCGTTAAATGATCGGACAAGCCAGAACAGAGCTGCTACCATCCAGACTTGGATCTCGACGGTACAAGAGAGTTGCACCTGGGCTATGCGTGCTCTGCTTTCCGTGATCTAGAGACGCTCCTCATAGCAACGCGTCGTCATCTGCCCACTTCCAGTGAATGTCGGCCTCCAGCACATCGACTCTGTGCAGTGCCAAGCCTCAATACAAGTTGCTCACCCCCTTTCGCACTTCCAAATTGCTTGCCACCACCACTCTTCAAGACACGACAACACCACAACAGCATCATCATCATCAGCAGCAGCAGGCAACGAGGCAAGTAACCATGAGCGTGTGGCAATGTCCACTGTGAGCGCGAATCTCCTCTGATCAATCAACAGTTCTTTTGTCGGCCACCTCAATTCCTTTACACGTCTCCACCCCTCAAACACAGCAAGACCACCAAGCCGCCGCAGCACAATGCCGCATATCATCCTCGCTTGCCAGTGCCCACGGGAGCTTCATAGCCCTGGCGAGGTCAAAGAGTGCAAAAGCGCAGGAGCCGTCTTGCAGTGGGAGAGCCGGGCGAGGCAGATCCAGCGCAAGATCAAGCGCTGGTTCCGCCGCCGAGAAGAGCGGCGCAAGTGGGAGAAGAGCATGAAGACACCATACTCGCTCGACGGGAGACGATTCGAGTGCAAGCCAAGACCTTTCGTCTCTCCTGTGGCACCACCATACCTTCACCACAACTTCGACAATGACGCGCTGACTGCGCTGCCACTGTACACCGTCGGATGCTAGGGGAGGGCAGTCTAGAAGTTCGAGAGAGAGGGAGACGAGAGAGAGGGAGACGAGAGAGCTGGACGTCCGCAAGTACGCCGCCGCGTGAAACGCCTCCTCATCACCATATCGCCACCATCACCTTTCCAGGTTTTCCTTGTAAGTTGCAATTTTTTTTCACCGGTATAAGCAAAGCCTGAGCGGCAGATGCGGGCTCCGAAGAGCTGTGCTCGACTTTTGAGAGCTGGCGGTTCAGTGGGAGTCAGGGCCCAAAAGGAGCGAAGCAGGTGCAATGAGTCTCAGATATAGATGTTGACCTGAAGTGCACATATGAACATCACCACAATTCGCAAGCCCGAGAGAGCGACGGATGCTGACACACGTGCACAACAGGAATGGAGGAGAACGTCCATGAAATCCTGAGTCGAAGTTGAGACACTCGCCCGTCGTAGACTATGTCTCGTAGCGAAGCACTGCACGCATTGTTCCGGGCTCTCGGACGGTTGGTCACCCACCACGGGCAATATGTCCAGTGAGTGCCGCGCAGATCTCCAGAACCAGAGGTGCAACGCAATGATGAGACCATTGGTAGAGATCACTCGAGACGCACCGACATTAGCCACAAGGCTATCGCCTGTTCTGAGCCAACCAGAGCAAGACATAGGATCCGGTTGCGGTCCTGCCCATCTGTAACTCAGGAGTCACACCAACTGTCTTCGCATACCCACAATGATCTCGGGCATGTGCTCACTCGTGATACCACAGACAGTATTCCGTGCTTTGGCAGCGGAAGAAGCCGAGAATTGGATGGCAACACCGGCGGATAGAAATGTCCAGCCGAGTACGCTGACATCGTTCCAGCAGTTGCGCTGGCGTATTGTGCAACATTGGCATAGCGCAGAGAAGTACGCCGACAATAGATACACCTCTGCACAGAACAGTACTCGGCCATCTACTTCACCAATTTCCGATTTTCCTCTTCCGCTGCTTTCAACTTGTCTCAGCCTTTTTCTCCCGTCCGGGTCAACAGCCAGAGGAACAGCAAAAGCCATCGCAGGTCGAACAGCGTAACGTGACGACATTTCAACAGATGCAACCACAGAGACTATTTCCTCGTAGTCATTAACATGTCTGCACCAATTTAGGGCTTGTGTAGCGATTCGAACGTGGGGGGCAGGACTGCCGAGAATGTGTTCAGACAGAACCCCAGCAGATCCGGCCATGCCATCTGGTAGTAAGCATACACCGGCAGCACATACCGGAGGTGGAAGCACCAAATGTAGCTGCTCCAGGGTGGATCAACATTCGTTCACCCACCGAGCAGGAAATGCTACATGGTGGGTGCTGACGACATGTCAAATCGGACGGTGGCCGAGGGATATGTTGAGAAAGATGCGACTCTTTTGCGTGCCCAATGGTCCACCTCGAGTAAACGACGGAGGCGGCCACGTTTGTGGCTTTGATTGATGCTGGACATATCGCCCAAAGTGCACAAGGAGCTTGCGTGATGGGCCCACCATACAGAGGAAGAGTTCCGTCATGGACAAACATCCAGAGCCCACTCTCGATGGCCACCTCGTTCCAGAGCGGCATGCAGCTGAATCGGGGCAAATGAGCTCAGAAGGGAAACTTGAAGAGTTCCGCAGCATAGGGGCCACCAAGCCAGACGATGAGAGCCCTCTCGCTAGACACACCAACGTGAAGCGCATATGATGCGTGATATCGGAACTTCGTTGCAACAGAAGTAATTGGCGCACAAACCCAAAAAGTCGTCCATAGAACACCCCAAGCAATATCAATCTCGTCTCCGACAAGCAGATATCGTCATGAGCTTCCGAAATCCCGGTCTCCAACAAGTCGGCACACAGTCTGACAAGAGTCCTCCAGGAATAGCCATCGGTTCAGACCGACCTCGCATGCCCCATCAACTTCGGCATCAATAGCGCCGCGCACCTGAGCTCACAGCAGCGCAGGATTTGACCATGGCAGTCATCGAGCACTGCTGGCTTCGTAATCTTTGGCCGGGCCAAGAGGCACACCGGCAGCAGCGACGCAGGAATACAGGTCTCGGCTCTTTTCCTAGGAGCAAGCCCTGCCTGGGCTTGAAGCTCGCCAGTGTCAAACCCAAAGCGAAATGCGTCGGCACGCAAGTCAGCTCGCCCGTGATTTGATTCTGAGTTGCAGCACACGACTCAACAGCAATGCGCCTTCATCCACACTCCCACAAGAATGGTGAAGCTACGTTGGAGCGAAAGAATCTACCAAGATTGGTCTTCTCAAAAAGCCAACATCTCCTAGGCCACCACAGCCGAACATGCAATGTTCAGAAAAGCAGCAGCAGAGTGTTCGCTAGCAGATCAGTCAGCAAAAGGGAAAATGTCCGAACAGCTGCTTTGCTCGAAATGAGGTGGACTCGATCAAGCAAGGGAACCGACGTGTTGAACAATCGTCCCCATTCTAACACGAAAAGTTAGCCGTGTCGAGAGTGTCAACGATCGCCACCACTGTGACGCCACGCCCATGCGTCAGCAAGAAGATCCGGTGTTCCAGCGACTCTCTCGCCAATTCAGTTCGAACTGTGACGGAGATCTAACTACATCGCGCCGAAACACATGCATTCCGGGAGAGCCGGCTAGATGCGAGAGAGAAAGGTCTCAGCAAAAGAGTAGATGACAACAGAGAAGAGAAAACGAAGTCTTCAGTCGGGCGTTGAGGCTCGCCGACAAGAGTAATGAGAGCGCTGGAGTCGACGTCAAAGTAACGTGTCTTGGCATCAGCGAGCGTATACCGGGGACCTGTGTAGGACTTGCAGCGGCCGGAGCTCGCAGTCGTCGAAGTGAGAGGAAAGAGAGAGGCTCTGCGAAGACATCCGCCCAAGCGCTACCAACCCATAGTGGGAAGAAGGCTTATCAGCAGGTCCGGGAGCTTAAGCCGGCCATGTTGAGGCTCACGGCTGCCCGATGCACGAGCGGTGGAGTGGGAGATGAAGGGAAGAACTTGCAGCAACATCAGCACTGAAACGTCTCCGGCTCCAGCATTGCGAGAAGCAAGCTGAGCAGAAGCAGGGGACTTGCACCGGCCGACAATGCAGCTCACGGATGCCCCAATGTACCGCGTGGGAGAGGAAGAAGGGCCCGCGCCGCCTGCTTCTGATCACCAGTCCGCAAAGCAAAATGGCCGAACAGTGCTCTCCAATGATGCTGCGGTGGCCCAGGACGCCGTTCGCAAGCACGATCATATGTGCTGAGATCCACCTTTTGAGATATCACTGCGATCCTAGTTTGCCAGCATCATAGCTGAGTCGAATCGGCCATGTATGCCTCGATTAAGAACGTCCGGATTGGAAAGACGAGGCGAAGTTTGCTCGTGTTGTTGCTGTTGTCGCGAGGCCAGAATCCTGCATGGCTCAATTAGAGCACCTGCTGGGTAGCCAAGCCTGTCTCCACATAGCCTTTCGGGATACCAGACGTGGCATACCGCAAGCTCATAGTCGCTACCCACTTCTGGAGCAATGATTGAGTCTGCTGGTCAGCTCGTGGGTGTTGCTGAGTGTGCTGGAAGCTAGAAGCAGCAGTCCAGAATACAGAACTGCAGAACTGCAGGACACAGCAACAACCAGTGAGGACTGCGCCGGCTGTGAAGTGAGGTATCTGAATTCAAAGGGGAGTGGCAGTCAAGTCGCCGGCCGTTGTCGGGTCGCGCGGTGAGGTGGTTGTAGCGTGCTCTGCGGCGTGCACTCAGGTTGTCTGGGGAGTGCTCCTGCCATATCGCTGCCTCTTTCTGCCCGAACATTCATTGCTGCTGATATACTGAGGGTGCAGGGCGGCGGTGAGATGTTGACCTCGCTGTCGTGCCGGTGGTGGTGGTGGACCTGGTGGTGCTCGGCGGATAAATGCTGATGGAACCAATGTGCCTAATATGCCTGTCAGCGCCGCCAGCGGACTGCGAAATATTCGATAAGCCTACTGGTCACGATCATAAGCTGCCTCTGGCTTGTTCGAAGGCCGCTGATCTCGTCGTCGTTGCCTCAGGGGGACCGGGGGCCCGGGGGGGCTGCATGCATTTCGCCGGCTCTATGTTCGCCGGGGCTGTGAATTTCTGGGGGTGGAGCGGAAAGACGAGGCGACTCATCGGGGAGATGACATGTGAATGCTCTGGCGATGCTGAGCAGCTGTGATGGGAGCGGAGGTCGCTGTCGTGGAGGTAAGGACGGGAAGTTCATGGTTGACTCCACCCCGGTCGCCAAGATGAGCAGATTCTTAGTTTTACTTCCACCTCACCTCATCCTCATGCACCTGCTGGTCACCAACATCAATCGCGGAAGACAGAGTACCGCCAGCGATTGCCAGAGCACCGAAGATGCAGCCAGAATCCGCTTGAATGTCCGCCAGGCCTGTACGGCTCTCTGCGAGCGCAATGCATAGCCTAGCGGACGGAGCAAGGACGACCACGGCAGTGCTGAGAGTCTCGCGCAGGCATGTCAACAGAGGCAGGGGGCAAAATCGCTGCAGCGTATAGGAGACAGTCCAGATTACAGGATAGGGGTCGTCACAGCAAGAGCCGGCACATATATCCCCCTGATACACTCTAGCCAAGATGGCCGTGTCAGCTGAGGAGCGGGACTTGTGAAAGAGCAGATAACAAGCAAGAGACGGAGAGAAAACAATGCTATGCTTGATCGTGACAAGAAAAAGGATGCATCTACCTGTAGCCTCAATACTCAGACATCTGGTTGATCTGTAAAACGCCTTTGGAAGTGTAGCCTGCCTATCCCCGCTCAAATGACGGCGAAATGCTTACTTTCTCCAGACACCACAGGTAATGAAAAGCAAGTCAGCATAGCGAATGCCAACGTAAGATGGCTCTCAGTCACCTCAGTCTGGAGCCATCCCTCTACATGCGGTCTTTGCCTCGGCTTCATGCGACACGAGACATGTCACGTTCTGAGACATTCCGGTAAATCTTGACTTCCAGGCACCAACAGCACAGCACAAGTGACCCCATCTATCGATTCACGCGCCCTCAACACAAGGAAACCATAATATCCAGATTCTTTCTCCTTCTACCTCTATTCCACATCAGCACCAGCTGTCTTTTGCCTCTTTCAGACTCTTACTGCCATTTCACGAGCCCTCTCATTGAGACAATCATCACCCAGTCTCGCTGTATTCTCTCCTAGACTGCCGTCTTCCGCAGTATGACTTAGCAGACTTTGCCTTCAACATGAAGTGGTTTCGCCGCATCTCAGCCCGCCCCCCGCTTGTTCAGGAGGAGAGAAATGAATATCCGGACTTTTCCGGTTCCGACGACGAGGCAGAACTCGACCAAGAAGAATCGCCAGAGGACGACCCTAATCCTGTTGCCGATCCAAGCAGATGTCGGAAACGGAAGCTAGATGATGATGATGACTTTATGGGTCATGGAAGTGCTGAGATCGTCTACAACTCTAGTGGAGCCTGCCCAGACATAGCCGTTAGTCTGTATTCCATTTGTCACATGTATCGCTCGCTGACAGCGAATACAGTCCGAGCATAACAAGCGTGTGTCAAATCATCCACCGAAAGAGCACATTCTCCATCTTCCTCTGCTCATTCAGCAGCTCATATACTCGATCGTTCTGGTGTCGGAGGATCCGTACATTGTTCTTTCAGATGGCAAAATGGTCCCAAAGCCACTCGTCTACTACAAGATCCGAGAGAACAATCGCCTTGTCAAGAAAGAGCTCAAGAAGCACGACGGCACACCCATCTGCAGGGCGCCCGGTATACTGTTGGTATGCAAGCAGGTTCGAGAACTTGCTGTTCCAATCTTCTACATCGGCAACTCTTTCAAAGTTCGCATCAGCAACTTCTACGGCGAAGGCATCAAGGAGTGGTGGCAACGCACTGAAGCTCAGCGCAAGCAGGCTGGAATTGAGTCAGGACCTCTCGACTCGAATGGAACGATGCACTCAGTCGACCAGTACAGCCGAAACTGCAAGCCAGCGTTGCGTGACCTTGAGCTTACTAGTGCAGCACTTGCTTGCGGGACGATAACCTTGCACGTCGCATACGAACCCAACTGGCAAAACCTAGTCACTTGGCTCAACTCATGTATCAAAGGCAATCTACCAAAGTACATACCCACAGACCTGGCGCACAATGTCGAAGGTCATCGCCTACAGACCGTGGCATGGTTGTTCAACATCACGGAGCAGTATTCCAGATTTGACGACCAGGCATTCGACAAGACAATCGCGTCTCATCGTGGGCACCTCATCCGCGATGATCCTGGATGGTCTATTGACCACGTCAACGAACTTGACGACGACGATGATGGAATGGACTTCTTCGATCGGGCCAAAGATGATCACGAAATGGCCACTGCGAGGGATGCTCAACTCTGTTCAGTGGCAGGATCGCCAGCTAGCAGCCCGATACTGACCTCCCCGAGTCAATACCAGGAGGCTCGAGAGACTTTGCCTTCTAGCTTCCTCGCCATGGAGCGCAGCATGAAAGCTGTTGATAACAACGAAGTTGAAGATGATTCTGACTATGATATGGAGGGCGGCGAGGACACACTCATGGACCAGGAAGAGCAACCAGGACGACTCGTGAAACGCCAGAAGAGATAGAAGGATGGATTTGGTCGTTGACCCGCTAGGAGTGCAAAGAATGAAGAGGTCGAGCTGGATTTGATCCCCTTTGACGAGTGAAGACGCAAGGAAAGGCGCTGTCTCCTGCGTGTCTACTTGGACTGGTTGAGGTCTGCCTGGGTACTAAATGGCTTGGTATTGATAGTGCTTGGCGAAAGGTCTTGTTCTTCGCTCGGTCCGGATGTATCTACGTACCTACGTTGGAATAGGTTTGCTCCTACTAGAGCCTCAAAGCCCGCGTCCCTCGAGACGTCAGACTTGATGGCCCCGAAGGGCCCTGCTGAAAGGGATAGGCCACGGTTCTTGCGAACCGAGTCAGCGCCTGCAAGCAGGATACATGAACCTAAGGCCAACATGCCTCGGCCATCTCGACGTCGGAGCCGCTGCCCCTGGACGCCCGCCTCTCCTCCTCCGCCCGCCTCCTCTTCTCTGCGTTCCTCTGCCGAATGTGCCTATGCGGCTTGGCCTTTCGGCCCCCCGGCCTCACCCTCGGCGCGGCGACCATTGGCCGATCCACAATGATCTCCACATCCGAAGGGTCATCACTCCCAACGGACACATGATCCTCCTCCTCCTCCTCCTCCCTCACCTGCTCCCCGCCGGAAGACTCCAGGTGCTGCTTCGGCTTCACAGCCAAAAACAAGTTGCAGTCGACGCTGCGGAGTCCCAGTTCACCCAGAGAGCGAGCCAGATCCTCGTTGTCGTCGATGCCGTCGACGACCAGCACCCGCGAGAGCGACAGTCGCTGCTGGTATGGCTTGATGGCGCCGTTGAACGCCGAGTCGATGAGATCCATTATCTCATATATCATCGTGTCTGTGGTGCACACGAACCTCAGTTTTTCGAGGCCCGAGGCGTGCACCCACACGATGACAGTGGTGGGCGTGGTGGTCGACATGCCTGCCGGGGAGAGAGAGAGAGCGCGCGTTGGTGGTGGTGGTGGTGCTGTTGTTCTCGTCGTCGTCGGCGTCCTGTCGAAGCAACTTGGGAGAGAGAGAAAAAAAAAGGAAAGAGGAGAAGGAGAGGGAAGTGTGTGGAAGTTTTGTTATTCTGACTGCGTCACATGACTAGTGGAAATATGACTCTACCCAACCTACCTTATATTGAACTGGCAATTTGCTTAAGGCTGTTCAATAGCAACATTCTCTAGGCTTCTAGAAGAAGGAGATGGCACTTCATATACAGCACCGGAGCACTCCCATCCCACATCAGACGCGCTGACAGCGCCCTTTTGCAAGCAGACAGGACAAGAAGACATCCTTCAGACCATCCAGAAGCGCAGCGAGACGTTCCTATCTCGGCAAGTAGGTTGGTCGACTGAGTCGTACTATTGAACAGCACGTATAGGTAATAAGTGGGTTGGTCGACTTCGCGGCGTAGGTGACTGAGTTGGTCTACTTCGTCCCTCCCTCCGAACAGCTTACGAAGTCGTGCTGTTGAACAGCACGTACAGGTAACTAGTCGATCGGCAAGTAGGGTTGGTCGACTTCGTCCCTCTACTAGTAAGTAGCTAGTATAATTCATTGAGTGGTACGTCCTCACCATGCTAGGATCGCAGCCTCTCTAAAGCCAAGCTCCTTGTTGAGATGCAATAGCATTGCGCGCTTGATGGCACACCCCTCGGCAAGCCAGCGGAACACAGAGGAGCTGATAGGTAGGCCTTGCTCATCAGGGCCATATCAGTACATGCCCTTCTCGCCGACCATCCTCTCCCTCCCTTTCCACGCTCGGCAGCGTTTGCGAATGATGGGTATTCGAGGGCGAAAGAGAAAGACCAGGCAGGGCTTGGTCATCGTCGACCGCGGCTCGGAAACTTGTCCCTCACGGTCCATACTGAGTCGGCCGTGCAAGCGGGCGCCGAGTTCACACAGCCCGATAGATCGATCGACCGGACCACCTTCTCCTCCTCGCAGAGCGGGCTCCAGAGAAGAGAGGAGGAGTGGGATGCCACCAAATAATTCACGTCGGTCGCTCTACGCGCCTCCTCGTCACCCGCCCCTGATATCATCTGTTGCAACCCGCCAACTTCTCCCGATCAGTCTCCCTCCGAGAGGAGAGCCAGGTCCGCTATGCCTCTCCTCCTGTTGTCTCCGCCGCAGTTGTTCCCGTCGCCAAATTTTCTGCATCGCTACGGCTATCAACGGCCTGCCTGCCTGGTAGAAACGCTGCTCTCCGGGATACAGCTCGTGAAATGGGCTGATTGGCTTCACTAGCTATAGTCGATTGTCCTTGTCCTTGAGGAAACGAAATCGACGATGCTTATTATGCAGCTACTCGCTGCCGCGGTTATGTTTGGGTGCCATTGCGAGGCGGGATGAAGATGTAAGAGAGAGAGGATGATTGGATTGGATGGGATTGATAGATAGATAGATAAATACCAAGTCACAGAAATCGACAGATGTTGATATACTACTACTCCTCCTCCTCCCTCCTCCCTGACGTTGAAGTATAAAGTAAAGTGTTATAGAGAGAAAATCGAAATGAATTCACCCCTCTCGCACGGGCTTTTTCTTTTTT
>JH792510.1:228141-241608 GCA_000291705.1 Sphaerulina populicola P02.02b
TCTCTCTCTCTCTCTCTCCTCCTCTCTTTCCTTCTCCTCCTCTCTCTCTCTCTCTCTCTCTCTCTAAGAGATCTCGTCTTCGATATCTGCGAATTTCAGATTCTATCCACTTCAAAACTGAGGTATAGCTTTAATATTCGCCGTAACCTCTCTTCCGTCGGGAGTAGACCAAATGGCAAACATTAGCAAGGCGTGTACTAGGCTCATCGTCTGCTATACCCGTTAGCTAGTTATCGCGAAGAGGCTCTACGACATGTTCGCTTCCATTCGGCTTCTATATCTCCGTCGGGAAGTGGAAGGCTGAGACCGATAGTCCTACTACGAGAACTACCTCCCTACCGTACTGTATGCACTTCGGCGGCACGTCGGCCAACCTCTCTCACCTGACACCCGTAACCCCTGCCCTGCCCCGCCCTGCCCTGCCTTCTCCGCAACACACATCCTGGCCACCGGGACAAGCTTCGTGGAGGTCATTTTTACACTTGGCTCCTATAAGAGGAGTCTAGGAGAGGGGAACTGTCAAATGCAGTACAAATATGGCGAAGTACAAGTGATACAAAGGTACAGCCTCTCGCAAACCGACTCAAATCGATCGGATCCGCATACTCGGGCGATACAACCAGAGGCTGTGCTACATTGGAGGAGGCAGCTTCTTGGTGGAAAGTGAATCTGGTGACCTTGCCAAGAACCCCGTATTCTTGGCGTTGTGGAGGTATACCGGGCAAAAAGCTGGGGCAGTTGGCGGCTCTTTTGTTCGGCGGCTGGCGGTATATCCTTGGCGGTACCTCCTAGGTGGTAGGCGGTAGGCGGTAGGCGGTATGAGGTACAAACGGAGGTACATACGGAGGTACTAAGGTAAAAAAGCCTCTCCCGCTAGGCTTCGCTTCGCACAGCCAGCTAAACCGAGTCACCGACCAACCTCATCCCTCCACATCCCGCTCACAATCTTGGTATATAAAAAGAGGCTTCGGCCTTCCGTATACATGTATCACGGGGGCTTGGCTGTAGACTGTGTTGTTCCTCGAGCACACGACCTGTTTTTGGACAGCGAATCCTCCATCATTATGCGTGGCATTAATAGCTCCAATGGTCTTGTCCTGCTGGCTTCACTCACTAGCGTGGTGCTTGGCCAAGGCGGCGGTATGTGTTAAATAATGCCCAATTCCGACGACCTGACTGAACTCTCCTGAGACTAACATGCGCGGCAGCAATCCAGGCCGATGGCACCAACTTCACCTTGACTGGTGATGGCGTCTCCTACCTGTTCCACGTCGACCACGAATCTGGTGATCTCGTTTCCGACCACTTTGGAGGACCGACGACCGATTTTGTCCCCGCCGCACCAATCAGTACCCAAGGTTGGCACGATGGACTCACCAATGTTCGGAGAGAGTTCCCAGATGTGGGCCGAAGTGATCTTCGTTTGCCGGCCATTCACATCAGGCACAGCGACTCCAGTACCGTGTCGGCTTTTACCTACCAGTCTCACGAAGTGATGGAGGGTAAGCCAGCACTTCCAGGTCTTCCAGCAACGTTTGGCAATGCCGAAGACGTCTCTACTGTGAAAGTGACAATGTACGACAACTACTCGGATGTCACTGCCGTGCTTTCCTACTCCATCTTCCCTCGCTACAATGCTATTGCAAGAAGCTTTCAGATTATGAACAATGGGTCGAACGACATTGTCATCGAGCGTGCAGCATCGTTTAGCACTGACATGCCCAATCTCGATCTGGACATGATTGAATTGCAGGTAAGAAGCCTCATGGGAACAGGGTCATGACTCTCAAAAAAAGAAAAAAAACTTGCTTACCTCCCGTCGCTTTCAGGGAGACTGGTCGCATGAGATGAACAAGGTGATCCGCAAAGTCCAATATGGCGAGACTGGCTTCCGTAGTACAGAGGGATACTCATCGCATACTCACAACCCCTTTTTCGCTCTCATGGAACCGACCACGACCGAGACATCCGGAGAGGTATGGGGCTTCAACCTGGTCTATACCGGAAGCTTCGCCGCAACGGTAGAGCGCTTCTCACACGGTTACGTCCGTGTTCTTCTCGGCCTCAATGAAATTCACAGCAGCTTGACGGTCGCGCCCGGTGAGACATTCACATCGCCCGAAGCCGTTGCCGTCTACTCTTCGCAGGGTCTGGGTGGAATGAGCAGGAGCTTTCACAGCCTGTACCGCTACCACTTGTCCCGTTCAAACTACACGCTGCAGACTCGACCCGTTTTGCTGAATTCATGGGAAGGCTTGGGCTTCAACTATACCGCTTCTTCCTTGGAACAACTTGCGGGTGAAGCAGACGCTTTGGGAATCAAGCTCTTTGTCAACGATGATGGATGGTTTGGAACCGAGTATCCGCGCAACAATGATACTCTGGGTCTAGGTGACTGGACGCCTAATCCCGCAAAGTTCCCTGAAGGTCTAGGTCCATACGTCGCAGCAGTGAACAATGTGTCGACGACAGGTCCCGACCCGGAGCCGTTGAAGTTTGGTCTCTGGCTCGAGCCAGAGATGGTCAATCCCAGTAAGTTCGGACATCATCCAGCCCTACTCCAGTCAGGATCTCGTGCCGAGACACCCAAAAGAAAAAAGATTCATCCTAACACATTATATACTCACGCCTCCTTTCCTTCTCCCAGATTCGACCCTCTACCACGAGCACCCCGAATGGGTCATGAAATCCGGCCAGCACGTCCAAACGCTCACGCGAAACCAACTGGTCCTCAACCTCGCCCTTCCCGAAGTACAAGACTACATCATCCACTTCGTCTCAGAAATTCTCGACTCAGCCAACATTGAATACATCAAATGGGACAACAACCGCGCCATTCACGAAATGCCCCGCCCTTCCACCTCCCACCACTACATCCTCGGCCTCTACCACATCATCGACGTCCTCACAACCAAATACCCACACATCCTCTGGGAAGGCTGCGCCTCAGGCGGCGGCAGATTCGACGCCGGACTGCTCCACTACTGGCCCCAATCCTGGACATCCGACAACACGGACGGCTCGAATCGGCTCACGATTCAATTAGGAACGTCTCTCGCCTATCCTCCTTCGGCAATGGGTTGCCACGTATCCAAAGTGCCCAACGGTCTCACAGGAAGGAACATTTCCATCGAATATCGCGCTCATGTCGCTCTCATGTGTGGTTCGTTCGGCTTCGAACTCAACCCTTCGGAACTCTCGGCGGAAGAATCTGCTGCCATCCCCGATATCATGGCCCTCGCTGCTGCTATTAATCCGATTGTCATTTCGGGAGATTTCTACCGGTTGAGAACTCCCTCGTCCTCTTCTTCTTTTTCTTCTTCTTCATCAGAGAGTGCGGCTTCCAACTGGCCAGCCGTTCAGTTCCTCTCCGCGTCAAAATCCTCGGCTGTAGTTTTCGCTTTTCAGCAATCTGCTATGATTAAACCTGCGCCGCCACCGTTGAGGCTGCAGGGATTGGAGGCTGATGCAAGGTATTGGAATAGTGCGGATAATGGGACGTATATGGGGAAAACGTACATGTCTGCGGGGTTGAATTTGGATTGGGAGACGAGGGATTATCAGAGTATGGTTGTGTGGTTGTATAGGCAGTAGGTGAAGGGGGGGGGATTGTCTCTCTGATTTGGGATATGATCAATAATCTTGGCTGTAACAGCAATCAATGAAAAAAAAAGAAAAAGAAAAGAGAAGAAATCTCATCCACTAAACATCCTCCCTCTCCTCCTCCTCTTGTTCTTCTTCCCGCCCCCATAACCTCCCGCCTGCTCCTCCCCAGGCCACTCACCCACCCACTCCACCAACTGCTTCAAAACCCTCTCCTGCACCTCCCGACACCCCTCATTCACCTCCCCATTCATAGTAATCAAATCCGACGTATGAAACCCCCCCGGAACAATCTCCACAGGAAGCTGCAGAGTACTCTGCAAAGGACCTCCAGGGCGCAATTCAGCCGAAACGCCGCTTTCTCTCCACGGATCGAACTGGCCATTCACATAGATTAATCGGTCCGTCGAGGAGATATTCCACCCGCCCGTGTACGCATTCACCTGAGCTTCGGTGCGGCCGCGAGCGAGACCGTATGTGGAGCCGTTGGTTCCAGGAGGAAAGTATAAGCCGCATTGCCGAATCCAATAGTCGGCGGTGACGAGGCGGGAGACGATGGAGGGGCGAGAGGTGGGCGCGCCGTCTTGCCAGTAGCCAAAGGGTTCGTTGCAGGTCATCCAGACCCATTGGCGGTCCACGGGGTTGCTGAGAGAGGTGTCGGTGTAGAGGGGTGAGCTGGCGTTGTAGGTGTCGAAGCAGGCGGTGTTCAAGGTGCCTTGGAATTCGGGGTAGTCGTATGCGGAGCAGTAGTCGGGGAGCATGACTTCGGTCCACCATTTGGCGTAGCCGTGGAGTGCTTTTTGTAGGCCTACGCCTTCGGCGCCGGGGATTGTGAAGTTGAGAGATGTGGCGTTGTAGGCGTTCTCGACATAGTCGCACCAGTCGAAGAATCCTGTGCCGGTGTAGAACTGGTTGCCTGTGCTGAGGGTGAGCGTTTTGTAGTAGTTAGTATATGTTGTGGGCTGAGAGAAATCTTACCTTGCCACAGCCAAGGCCCATTCTCCAGAGCTGCCATGAAGTCGTCATTGTGTTCCACATCCGCCATCTTGAACTTCGCCTTCAAGGCATGCTGTTCGGCGGCAGTTCCATTCGTGAAGACTAATGAGATGATGAGTACGCCGATTATGATGCAGATGAAAGCACGATACTACGCACCTCCGTCCATGTAGTCGATGACCTTTGACACATCCTTGCTGCAGTTCTGTGACGCCGTCAGCCAGTCTATCACCATGATTTCGGGGGGTGGTAATTCCGAGTGGAATACGGACCTTTGGCATTCCCTCCTGCACAGGAAGGAAGTAGCCCCAGTAGTCCGACACGGCCTGCACAGGAGCACTACTTGCGTGATAAGCCCACAGAGTGCCCGGATCAACACTTGCAGTCCACGCGGACAGTGCGCCAGAATAGCTTCCACCCATGGTGACCCAAGGCACATCCTTGGCATTGCTTTTAGCGTGTTTAGCAAAAGGAAGCTCGACCTTTTGTGCGAAATAGGTCAAGTCCTTGATGGAATTCTCCAGCGTGAGATATTGCATGTCGTCGGTGGTGAGTTCTGTCACAGGAGTACTGGTGCCCCAGTAACGATGCTCGAGGACAATGGTCGCGGCGCCAATCTGCTGAGCAAGCAAGCCGGTGGTGCGGTTTGTCCCGAGATAGCTGTAATATCTGGTGGCATTGACTTCTCCTGGGGTGAAGAGTATCACAGGCGAGCCCGGACCCTTCCAGTAGGTGGTATCGTAGTAGTAGAACTGGTCAAAAGTTCCTATGCACAATCAGACTGGACCATCCTTCTTCCCCGACCACAGGTCCGTGCATACCGAGATCAGGATTATTGTGATGGATGAGTTGCTTAAAAGTGGAATTGCTGTAATAGTCTTGTTGCATAGGCTTCTGGCCACCGGGCATATGTCGAGAGGTACCCCATCCTGCGAGTGATCAGACAGTGCTCTTCCCAGCCAGCTCGATACTGCTCACTCACCTCCATGGGGATAGCCGCCATTCCAATCCCAAGGATTATGGTCACTGTGAGCGACAGGTTGGCTCTCAGCACGCACAATAGCCGCAGCAGCTGCACAGAAGGCGAAGAAGCTCTTCATCCTTTCCCACAAGCAGATGCTGATCCGGGCAGGGCACGGCACGGCACTGCACTGCACGCACAAGCATGCTTGCTTGCTGGGCGAAGCTTTTGTATATGTCCATGGCGGCGAGGAAGTCCTGCAGCTTCTCGTTAGAGCCCTAGTGCTGCTGCACTGCACATCTGCGGCTCAGCAGTAGTGGCACTGCAGCGCAACATCATGGTGGACTCGGAGTGAACATCTCCTGCCTTGTTGGTGCAAGGCTCGAGGCAGTGAGAGATCGCCGCAACGCATTATCTCTGCTTGCTTTGGGGACGCTGGTTAGCGTGTTCCACAACATGGCGAACTATGCCACTGTGCTTTGAGCCAACGCTCTGTAGTCCAGATCAACCTCCATACACGTCCACGATAGAGTGATAGAACGAGGCCGGCAAGGCCGTGATCCCACAACGCTCGGTAGGAGGTCAAGATACGGTATGGCGCTTTCAGTCGTCTAGTATCGTCCTTCTCAAACGAGATTGGCGTGGTGGAGAAGGTTGTGTCGATCACGTTGGCGGTATGCCGAGATGCGATATCGCCACGCGACCACGAGTGGGAGAGAGATGTTACGGTACCTACTGTAGCGTAGCATAGCCAACCGCATCTACGCATCACTGCTTCATGCAGGAAATCAAATGTGTGCGACTGGTGGCTGATATCGTGGTCGTGTGCGCCGATATAGATAGACCAAGTCCGCTCTCTCCGCTCTGGGGTTTGGTTATAATCCAACCGGCCGTGTCGCCGCCGTTCGCCTGGACTTCCAATTTCACGTGCGTAGGAAGTGAAGTCGAATCGCTGACAGATAAGGCTTGGCGGGCAGGGTCGACGTCGCGGGGCGGAGCGGAGCGGAGCTTTCGTTCTAGTGCCAAGCCTTTCCAGAGTTGCTTGAACTCAACTTCACCTCACCTCACCTCACCTACTTTTTAGAACACAATAACCAAAACACCGAAAATACTCCTAACCTCCTCTCCGACCTCGCGGGCCCTAGGGGGGAAACGAGCATCGTGGCATCCCGACGACACAGCATATGAACGCTTTTCCAAATACTCAAGGTACATCCTCTCTCTTATACGCGTGACGAGGAAGTTATGTAGGACAAACGCCATGTGCTGCTCTATGTAACATAGTACGTATTCGGGCAGCACACAGGCACTCTGCCGTTTGGTACAACGAGGAGGTTTCGGTAATGACCACGTATCTGACGAATGATCATGTACGGTTCATAGCGATAGGGTACTTACTGTTCGTAGCCGCTCAATTTACACATACAAGTCCTACCTCCTAGGTCATTCGGACAGTCGATCGTAAATTTTCCCCTTGTGATAAAAAGAAATGTGTAGTTACTGGGTATGTAGTCATGATGGTGTGCAGGTAGATATGTAAGGTAGGTACCATGATGAGTCTTATCCTCTACATGCCTTTCATGCCCCTGATGCCTTTCGTGTACTACCTACCTTACCTACCTACCTACCTACCTAATGGAAATATCCTTTTCAAGCTCCTTTCTATTAAGCGCAAGTTGGAGAAGAGAGAGTAAGAGAGTAAAGAGTTGAGATAATAACAACAGCAACAGCGCTTGAATTTTGCAAATCCCGTGAGCAAAGAAAAAAAAACACATCACGACAGTTGAGCCCTCAGCCAAATTCGGAAGAAAAAGAAGGAAAGGAAAGGGTTGAGGGTTGAGTAGGGGGTCAGAAATCCAGTAGGCCACTGCAATATTTTCTTTTCTTTGCTTTTTGCTTTGTCTCGAATCAACTCTGCACCAAAAAAAAAAAAGAAAATTCACTTCACGTTTCCTTTTCCTTTTCGGGGGACGACAAGAACAATGACAAGAGCAAGAAGGGGGGGGTTTTTTTTTTCTTTGTTTCTAACTACATCACACACACACACACACTCCACTTAACACACTGACTTACACTTACCCAAAACCATCGATTGAAAGAAAATGAACACGTCCTTGGTTCCGTAATGGATGGATTCGTATGGATGGATGGATGTGCTCCTCCTCCTTCTTCTTCTTCTTCTCTTTGACGAGTATGGATGGATAGATTGATGGATCCGGCGAAAAAGTCTTTGTATAGATGCAGTTTCATTGACCTTTTCTGCTCCATACCCAGTCGTAGGAGCCAGCCAGCCAACACAGTAAGTCCATCCAGTTCACTCAACTCACTCTCCACTCCGTCAACCATTCCCCAATCAATCAATCAATCAATCAATCAATCAACGCCGCAACACAAACCACCATGACCGTAAAAAACACAGCAGCAGCAGCCTCTCACCCCCAACAACACCATCCCCTATTCTGGTTCACAATCCTCTTCATCTTCCGGTACCTGCGTCTCATCGTGCACCTGATAGCCTTCTGGCTCTATCGTCCCACTCGCATCCCCGTCCATCCCAGCGTCACATCTCGCGACGTGACCGTGATTCTCCCGACCGTGGATCCCGAGAATCGCGATTTTCGAGAATGTATTCAATCGTGCTTGCGAAATTGCCCCGCCGAGATTCTGATTGTGACCGTGGGGAGAGAGATGAAGAGACTCTGTGAGAGAGTGGTCGAAGAATACGCGACAAATGGCGCTACTACTACTACTACTACTACTACTACTACTACTAGAATTCGAGTGTTGCAGGCAGAAATGGCTAACAAACGACATCAGGTTGCGGTGGCGATTCCGCATGTCAGAACGGCAATTACGCTGCTACTCGACGATCATGTCTTCTGGCCCTCGTCACACTTTCTGCAGACCGTGTTGGCGCCGTTTGAGGACCCGGCCGTCGGGGCGGTGGGGATGAATAAGCGCGTGAGACGGACGGATGTGGGCTTCAATATTCGGTCGTTTTGGAATATGATTGGCGCGATTTATCTAGAACGACATAATTTCGAGATTCGCGCGACGAACACGATCGATGGGGGCGTGTTTGTCATCTCGGGGAGGACGTCGTTGCATCGGACGGAAATCTTGCAGAATAAGGAGTTTTTGAAGGGCTTCCAGAATGAGATGTTTTTCTTTGGCTTGTGTGGACCGCTCAATCCCGATGATGATAATTACATAACGCGATTCGAGGTCCGTCAGGGCTGGAAGATTAAGATCCAGTATAGCCCCGATGCAGTCATCGAGACCACGTTGGGCACGTATCCCAAGTTTTTGTCGCAGTGTCTGCGCTGGGTCCGGACGACGTGGCGGTCGAATAGCTGCTCGCTGTTCACGGACGGTACGGTATGGACTCGACAGCCTTGGTACGTTAGTCTCTCTCGTAAGAAACATGATCACAACACTAACAGCAGATGGCCACAATAACCAGGTGCGTATACGCTGTATATATTACCTCCTTCTTCAACTTCGCCCTCTTCAATGACTTCGGACTCGCCTACCTACTCTGGGACTCTCCCTACGGCTCCCGACAGAACTTGTATCTCCTCGCGGCGTGGATCCTTGCAACCAAGATGGTGAAGTTGTTTCCATATTTCCTTCGTCATCCCGAAGATTTGCGGATGTTGTTGGGATATTTCGTATTCGCCTACTTTCACTCTTTCGTCAAACTGTATGCGCTACTGACCTTTTGGAACTATCATTGGGGGGGAAGAGACCTGAAGAGCCTCAACGAAGCTGCTGAAGTGCGGGAGTCGAAGGGAAGTGGACGAGGGAGTGGTGGCGAATATGGTGGCAACGCGGGTGCGAGTCGTTATACAGCGAGGTACATGTAACTGGTGTAGAGTCAAATTAAGTACATTAGTTCATCGCCGATGCCAAGGCTCGAGCGTGTTTATTGGTTGCGCCGTTGCGGGTCATCATCATTATTCACGCTATGTATGCAGTATATACGCACGTACCGGGGGGTTCCCAATACAATAGGCAACATCAAAGGTCGACAGAGCGAGCATGTGCGCATCAACACCATCCTTCCACTCCGACACGCTCCTTCTACGGTCGCGGTCTGACGTGAGCGATACTGTTGGCGCGAGATGCCGATGGGGTTCCTCTCGGAGTCTGGCGTGGAGTTACACGGTTCTCTCCAAAGAAGCGCTGCGATTGGGAATATGATCGACCATTCATACCGGGACGAGCACCAGACGCGGTACCTGCACATTGGTCAGCTTCGCTCGCTATACATGATACCCTAGGACCGCACTCACTTCCGTTCCGGCCAGACTTCTCCACGTCCATTCTTCCCGCATTTCCGCCATCGTCGCCACCCTTTGCAGACGCCAGTTTCTGCGCAAACGGCGAGCGCTTCCGCAACACGGGTCCTTTCCAGTAGATGATATAGACTGCTGCCACGAGTAAGAATGAGATACAGAACAAGATGGTGTTGGAGTATTGCAGATTTCTGCCAGACGATGCACCAATGTTCTCAAAAAAGGGCGTGGCGGGAACGGTGAGGACACCAGCCAGGAAGTCTCGGGCCCACCCATTTCCACCCGTTGCAGAAGCCGAGTAGGGCCCATATGCACAGATCATGTAATCAATGGTGGCCATGTAGATGGCATAATTGGCGATGCCGATGACGGCGGCAAAGATCATCGACGCGATCCAGGGCAGGGGAGGGCCCATAGTGGTCCAGGCGAAACCAATGAGTCCGATGGGCAAGCATGGTGCCAAGTATAGCAGCAGATCCAGTCTCGACTCGTACTGCGTTCTCTCGTCATCGGGGCGCGCTTGGCGTTGCTTGACGTTGCGCCTAATGGCGGGAATGAATAGGCCCCATGCAATCAGATAGCCGACTCCGATGGGAATAAAAGCCAGACCAATCTGCACGGTCGAGAAGCCCCATTGCTTGTATACCAGCGAGAAGGACTGAATGAACATGAAGATGAGAGCGTCGGAGAAGCCCGAGAGCAGCGAGAGGACCAGGACAATGGGCTCGGTCAAGAACATCTTAAATGGACGAATCCAGGTGAGGAGCACCTCCTTGGCCGAGAATCTGTCGCGAAAAGGCACGAGCTCGTCTGGCCCCCAGACATTGGCGCTGGGATCCTGCTTTCTCCGCTTCTTCGCAATGCGGTTCATCATAATGGTGGTTCGCGTTTCGGGAACGGTAGCAAAGTGTAAGAGTTGCACGGCGCCGCCTGTGAGATGCGTGAGCCCATGTATCCCATCAGCAGTCAAAAAGTCACACACACACAACGTACCAAATATCAGCTGAATCCAAATGCTCCATCGCCAGCTCAGGTAGGCTTCCGTAAAGCCACCCACGATGGGACCCAGGATGGAGCCACCTACAGATGAGAAGACCACAAAGGCCACGGCGTACTGCTGCGTGTCGGACTCCCAGAGATCGGCAATCATACCCAGGGTGACGGAACCGCCGGCGGATGACAGACCACCGAGAGTACGGCCGACCATGATGGTGGCGAAGTTGGGGGCGAGAGCCACGGGAAGTTGCCAGATGTTGACGAGGAATAGAGACAGCTGCAAGATGGGCCAGCGTCCAAATTCCTCGGACCAGGGGGCCCACAGCTCGCAACCAAAGGCATACATGACCAAGAAGATCATAGCACCACATCTCGCGGCTTGAGCACTCACACCAAACTCTTCGCTGATTCCGGGAATAGCGTTGGAGTAGAGCGAGGTGTTGAAGTTCATCGAGACCTGCACGATGAAGATGACGGTGAGGATGTACCATTTCTTGGCGGACGGAAAGCAGAAGCCCAGCTCTTCATAACAATCGTCCTCGGTGAGTTCGTATTTGTCGTAGGTGCCAATTTGCTCGAGTTTCTCGCCATTGGCTTGTGCCGCGTGACTGGACCATGTCAGCAATGGAAGGAGTCTGGTATTATGATGTAGCTATGTAGGTAAAGGGCAAAGCAGTAAACAGCAACCATAGCAGTGCCAAGCATGTGCTCACCTCGCCGCGATGTCGTCTTCCGAAGACTTATCCGAGTGGTGATCGTGGGCCAGCTTCTCGTTTGCGCGATCGAGGTCGGCCTGGTTCATGACCTGCGGCGGGTCCTCGGAGAAGTGGGTGGTGCCTTTCGCCATGGCGGGCGGCGGCGACGTCGATGGGGAAGGTGGGAGGAGGGGTGGCGGGAGTGTATCGATGTGATTCTATGGATACCTTACTGCGGCATTGACGGGCGTGGTGGTGGTGGTGGTGGTGGTGGTGGGGGTGGGTTCAGGTATCTTTGTTGTCGGTGTCAATGGAAGGTATTGTGATTCGATGCAAACAACCCACACATGGAAGCAGCAGCAGCAGCAAGGCTGATGGGATAGGCAAAGAAGGCAGGAGCCATGCTGGCGGGTCGGCGGGTCGGCGGGTACATAAAGGAATGGAATGGCGGAGCGAGTGAGTCGATGATGGAAGAGCAGAGTGCCGACAGCGAGGGCAGAGGTCATCAGCTGATGGTTGATGGTGCAGGCGAGAAGCGAGAAGGATGGGATGTTTTGGGAAGGACCCACTGTGGAACCACATAGTATCTCGGATGTATTGGAAGGTACACTACCTCCTACCAGCCTAAGCCTTGGAGTACAGTGCACTGTAGTATCCATTGCTTATCCATTGCTTTTAGGAGGTACCCATTGCTTGCCCATTGCTTGCCCATTGCTTGCCCATTGCCCTCAGTTAGTCCCTCTTACAGGGCTACAGTAGTGATACAGTAGTGCGTCGCATCCCACGAGCGCTCACGAACGGGTGGCGTAGTGGGTCTTTTGCTTTCTTTCCTGCTTTCCTGCTCGCCTGCTTGTACGACTTGACCGGTACTGACCGGTACCTCCTACAGTAGACGCACAGCGCCGATCCCATCCCCATCGGTCGTGTTGCGACCATACCCTCCCGCCTCCCGCCTCCCAGCCTCCAAGCCACTCCGCTGTCCCAAGCTGGAGTCAATGTGGGGGTGGGATACTACCCATAGGCGCCGGTGCACGTGAGGAGCGGGAGGCGGTTTCATGTTTCTCTCTCTCGATGCGAGTCTGTCTCTCTCTCTCTCTCTCTTCTCTTTCCATATCAGCAGATGCTGTATAGGACGGGACGGGACCACGGCAGCGACGGAGCGAATGTCGGCTTCGCATGCCTATCCGTGATGTTGCCGTGAATCCGTGCCGTCTCGCCGTCTCGCCGCCTCGCCGTCCAAGCGCAAAGTCGGTCAAGGATACGGGAAGTGGAGACCTGAGGCGACGATGGTTGTCACACCGCATTTTGCACATAGTCCGACCCTCCGTCTCTACCTCCTACCTCCTACCTCCTACCTCCTACCTCCTACCTCCTGACTCTTGTCTTCATGGTGGAATGTGTGTTTTTCCCTTGCTTGCCTTGCTTCCTTCTCCTACCCACAGAGTCAAGACACTTGTCGGTACATGTCGAGTACATATCTCCTACATGTACTGCAGGGTACAGGTAGAGGCGTCGCTGACCTCACCAACTCGTTACGATACTTGGCACTGCAGTAGTATGGATGGAAGACGGTCTTCTTCTTCTTCTTCTTCTTCTTCTTCTTCTCGTGGTAGGGAGCCAGACTCTCTATATATAATCAGAAGAGTCGGGTACGGCATAGGCCGCATACCTCATAGCATGTATACAGATAATACAGGTATGCCTGGCCAGAATCCCTACCTCCACCAGGAGCCATGTTCGGCCAATCTCGGCTTGCCCTTCCAGTGACATGGAGCACATCAGACTGGAAAGTTTACACAAGCCAGCTGTTGCCTGTGCGGCTGTGCCTGCCTGCGGGATAAGTAAGGTATTATTAACTGGAATGTGATTTCCTTCTCAAGAGTGTGAGCGAAGAGAGAGAGAAAGAGAGAGAAAGAGA
>JH792510.1:243829-261988 GCA_000291705.1 Sphaerulina populicola P02.02b
ATTAGATTTTCATTAGGGGTTTGGGACGGGGACATACATGGCATTTGCATACATTATGGATTTCTTTTTTTGCACGGGAAATATATTAGAGGTACAACATGAGAATGAGCTCCTCTTTTTTTAGTAATACTCCCCTTTTTACTCCTACTTCTTGCCCCCTACTACTTCTGTCTACCCTAAAAGTCCCCTCCCTTTACTATCTGATCCGCCCGCATCTACCTCGGCGCTAGAAGCGTCTCTGCAACGACCTCGCCCGGGAAAGCGCCACATACGTATGTCCCGGCGTGAACTCTATTTTACGCCGGACTCACATGGCTGATCCCTGTTGACGTCGCGTCTCAGTCGCCGACAAGTCGCGTCGAGATGAATGTCCTACCTCCACTCTCCTCTTGTGATGACCACCGGTGAGCGTAATGCCTCTGCCATCGTCGTCGCCTCCATTGCTACCACAGTCATCCTTTGCTGAACTGCCGTCGTCTCCTCCTCTTCTCCCAACCACTCCCTCTTCGGCCAGTCTGCCGTGGATTCCCGCGACGCGAAAGCGACAACTCTCGGAACAGGACTGCCATATCTCGAGCGATCCGTTGTTCTCAGATGACACTTCCGGCACTGAGGATGCCAGCAGATATCAGCGACCAAAGCGAAAGCGTATGATCCGCGGTCCGTGGTGGGAGATTGCCAATAAGGAGGAACGCCGAGGGACACAGGACGTAGCGACGCCAAAGCAGAAGGGCTTTTCCAGGAACGTTGACAGTGGCATCTGGATGGGAAGCGACGGAAGCGAGGACAGTACCGAGAGTACATCTTGCAATCCGGATAGCATGCGCCGATTGCATGTCACCGACCATTCGCGAAGTCTGCAGACACCTAGAGCTGCACCTCAGCAGTTCGTGTTACATCCTCTCTCTCCTCTCTACACCAGCGTTCGCAACTGACAGCGTTCCAGAGCTACACTACAGAGTATAGCGGCCAGTATTGTGACTGGATGCGTGGAGAATGGAAAACAGACTGTGGACCTATCAGGTCTTGGACTCGTCGATATCCCCAGCTCGACGCTCAAACCATTACACGAGTTGATACGCCAGCCGCTTTTTGACGCGTCTTTGCCCCCTTCCGACGACGAATTCGGTCCTCTAACGCCAGACATACAACTATTTCTGGCCGGCAATGGACTGACCACACTGCCTGATGAGCTGTTTCAACTCGAGAATATTACTGTGCTGAGTCTGCGGAACAATGCACTGACTCAGCTTCCCTCCGACATTACCAAGCTCAAGAGATTAAAAGAATTGAACGTAGCAGGCAATAGCATCGAATACCTGCCCTGGGAAATGCTCGATATCCTACAGTCACGCCGCAGTCGACTCATTATGCGACCTAATCCGATGATTGAACCTATGAAGGACTTCAGCCAGTGCACACCTGCGCCGCTAGCAATGCAGCCTCGGTCCAAGCAGGGTATCAAGTTACAGCACTGTCCTGATGCTCGAGCATGCATAGATGATACTCGGACGTGGTGTGCTAGCAGCACTCCGGACATGCGGACTGAGCTGGAGCTTCGATTGCAGCTAGGCCATGCGCTTTTGGAGCAGCATCTTCAGATGACAACAGCAGTTCAGGACCAGGCCAAACGCCGGGACGAGTTGATATATCTCGCATCCTCTGCCATTCAGTACTACGATATTGACGGCCGCCCGAACAGTCCTATAATTGCGGGACATGATGCTCTGTTCACTCATGCACGTTTCGAACAGTGCGAAGCAACGCTACCTTCAACACGAGTACCATCGCTGCTGGAGCTAGCACTGCGAGTGACACAACGACATTACGATCTGTCACATATACCGGACGAAATGCCGTCAAGGGTTCACACCGTCCTTCAGATGGCCAAGACCAACCCCAATGATCAAGTGTGCTCGACTTGCAACCGAAGCTGCATCATCACACGAGCTCAGTGGTTCGAGTACTGGCATAGTGGTTCGTCTGCCAAAACGGAGCTTACGCATGAATCTGTATTGCCTTTCATGAGGCGCGCATGCAGCTGGGCTTGCGCAGTGCCTACTGCAATAGGCACATTCAGGGCTTGATTAGTGATTGGCAACTTCCATTGTGTACACATTCAACCGGGCACACGTGTAGAGCGATTACCTAGGTTCTTGAACTGCTAATACCATGCTTAGGTACATTGAAATTGCATGTTGCAGGGTACTTACGAGGCTCCTGTCATTCTATTTTCTCTTAGTCGCACCTCCGGATAGCACACAACGACTGTTCATTGACGATCTGGCGTTCGACTGATCGACTGTTGTAGTTGCGACGTTCATCAACCGACGCTGCATCTCTCTGTCCTTGCGTCCCGTCGTGACTGAAATCAGAGGAGCCTACCTCCTAGGGGAGTCTCGATATCTTGGGGAGCGCTCCGGCCCGCGGTATTGCAATTGAGTTTAACGCGGATGCGGATGCGGATCCACTATCCGTCACGAAAATCACACGAGCCGCCGAGTCGACCTGACTTTTTGTTCACTTGCACCTCACCTTTGGCCCACTTCACTCGCCGCTACAATCACACGCCGCTATGAAGTTCACAGTGCATGTGATGCCGCCGCCAAGGCATCGCCCGCCCGCGACGCCAGCGCGCGACAGACCTGCCTCCACCACGACTCCATTTGGACCAGTAGCTCGTACGAACAAGCCGCTAAAGACTATATCTATACCGATCGACCCGGAGCTCAATTTTGACGCGTTGTGGAAAGAGGCGGAGCAGCGCCTGCGGAGGAACTGCGACAAGGACAAGATGGCCGGCATGTATGTCAGCCATTTGCAGGACCTTGAAGGTGGAACTATCTTCGTCACAGACAAGATTGGAAGCATGTATCCGAAAGACAGCCTTGCCACGGAACGGCAAATTTACATGTGCATGGAAGACGTGGATCGCGAAGGTACCATTCCGCCGGGCTCAGAAATGCGGCCACAGGGGTTTAGAAAGAGGCGCTGGGCGGATCTGGATGAATCAGAGCAAGCAATTTTGAAGCGGCGGCGAGCGGAAGAACAGCGATATGGTGCTACCATAGATGAACTTGATCCGGATACTCCTGTCAGGTCACGTGAAGTAGGGAGTGAGGATCTGGCTGAAATGGAGAGCACTCATTCTGCAGAGCCAACCGAGGGCGATCGTGTTGATGCAGATGGGTTCAGGATACCTGCGAAGCCTGTTAAGAGCGCTCAGAAACCAAAGCCACTTACTGTCTGCAGAAGCAACCCTGCAGTGCTTGTCTACAGCTCACAAGAAGATCTCCCCACTCCTGACTCCACCGACAGGCGCATGGGCGGCAGTACGCCACCTTCTGCGCAGCGCTCCCCTCGCTCGCCGGAAACCGAAGAAATTATTGCTAGCTCGCAAGGACCGCGATACACATTCGAGCTACTGAATGGGAATATTCAGGGCTCTTCTGAGAGGCAAGGCAGCAGTAAGAAGATCACTTGGTCGCCAGCCGAGGACGATATCCTCCGCCAGGGAGTCAGGGAAAATTGGGATTGTAAACGCATCTCTGGAGCACTGTCAGGCCGTTCGGAGGGAGCTGTTCGAGCTCGGAAGAAGCTTCTCCTCGAGGCGAACAAGCTGCATCTGCGACCCAGCTGTGCCAGTAAGAGTAGTCAGACATTGGATCTCAGCTCAAGTCCCCCGATCGCATCTGGAAGTACTGTGCCTCAATCAAGTCCATGCGAAGCTGCTGCGCTCGCGGAGCATCAATCGCCAGGTACAGCACCCGGCCAAGGCCCCAAACAACAATCCGTCTGTAAAAGATCAATCGGCTGGGTGAAGCTACCTTCTCTGCCAAAGCCCGTGAGAAATATTTCGCCGTCTGTGTCTGAGCCGACCACCGAGCCTGCGAGTGAGTCAGTGATTGAGCCTGTAGTCGAGCCGGCAACCAGGCCCCTGCCTGTGGCCGAGCGCTCCTTTGGACAGCCTGCAGCTCCGCCAGAATCCCGCACATCCGAAACGAGTACTGGAAAGCTGCGCGCGCCCAGATTCAGCCTTAGCGCAGCTGCGCGCCTACGCGAATCGAGGGATCGTGTCAGAAATGCCTTGAAGGAGCCGCGAGTCCGTACAGGAGATGCGCGTCAGACCGATCACGTAACGGAAGTACATCCTATCGAAGTCGGCATATCTGAAGATTCTAAAATTCAATCGGCTCTCCCGGCAGCATTGGACGCACCAGCGGACCACAAAGTTGCGGTCCTGCATAGTGATACTGATCAAAGTGCAGCCGGGGCGGAGCGTTCCTATGGAGCAGAATTATCGGAGGTGCCCAACGTGCCAGAAGGGCATGACGTGCTCGAAGAAGCGCAAAAGCCCCCGGTGCTTGAAAAGCATGCACAGGCTCCGCAAACGCCAGTTGTCCCAAAGGTGACCAGAGTTGAGCTGGATCACCAAAAGCTCGATCAGGCCGTCCCGGAAATCACTTTGCCGCGGCGCAAGAAGAACAGTATATACCGCAATCGTTCCGACAAGCAACGTTGGAAGGACGCTTTGAATATTGCCAAAGGGGACAGGACCAGAGCCCAGCATATATTTGTTGTCGAGCTCAACAAGGAAGATATGCTCGATGCAGTAGCATCAGACGACAAGGCAGAGATTGAGCGTCTCAAAGCCCAGCGCCGTCGCTTGGAGCGCGAGATTGCCATTGCAAACGGCCTTTCTCCGCCCAAGAGGCGCATGCCCAATTCGTTTTCTAGCATGCAGAGCTCGAGGATAAAAAAAGAAGATGCAGACGAGGAGGTTATCAGGGACGACGACTGGACGACGGACGAGGAAGAGGCCTTGAAAAGAGACTACGAGGATTACGAGGAGGAGAATGAGGATTACAAGGAGGAGAATGAGGACGTTGTCTCCTCTGATGAGGAGGAATTTTGTGATGTTGAAGCGGAACTCAAAGGTCCAAGAGTTGTCGAGATGCCAGTCACACCATCCCCTCCGCCAGCTCCCGCCGAAAGGATGGACGAGAAGCCCTCAGGACCAAACCCTGCTCCTTCTTCTGCGTCGGAAATGAGCGATAAGCGCAGGCGGAACCGCAGAAAATCACGCATCAGTGAGACGACGTCCCGCCATGATTCCTCTTTCACGGCTGCACCACCTGCTGCACCACCTGCTGCTGCACCACCTGCTGAACCCCCTGCTGCTGCTGCTGCTGCCGCACCCACCCGGGCACCTAAGCACGGATTTCGCAACATTATCGATCCGCCCAAGAGACGGCTCACCAGAGAAGAGGCTGTGGCAGCTCACTTGGCGGAGTGTAAGCGGAGAGAAGAGATGTATTTGCACAAAGACGACGACGACGACGACGACGACGATGATGATTCAAGTTCGAGTAGCTCGTCGTGATTCTTCATGTACATATCATTATCATCATTATTATCATAAAGTACATTGTTCATTTACCCACGTTTTACTAAGGTATCTACTCTACCTTCTTCAGACTGTTCCCCTCCCAGTCTCTCTACATTCCTTGTTCACACTTTGCATTCTCGCCTACATCACTGATGTGGCTGATGCTGTTACTTCCGGCTCTCGTTGACCGTGGTTTCTGGTATGCTTGGCGCTGCACGGAGACGTGAATCAACCGTGCAGTGACGAATGAGGAGTCAGTCCGAGCTGCCCCCCATGAAGCGCGTAGGAGGAGGTATTATTGGCAGACGTGGGTGTCAGACGCGTTCGTGGCTGAGACGATACCAGTTGCCGGGTAGGAGGTAGAAAATGTCCCCGCGGCGGCAAAGCTGACGTTGCAGAAAAAGCCACTACTCTTGCACGTGCATCTGAATAACGCACGCGTGGTCCTCAACCGACCAGACACTTCACAATGGCCCCACTGCTGCTGCTGCTGTCGCTGCCCCTTCCATGCTGCTACTACTACTACACAACCGATAACATGCGCCCACCCAACAGCGCGACATGAACAGCGAGAATGCCTGGCAGTCGTGCGATGGCAGTCCAGATGTACCCATTGGATGTACCCTGACCGCACAAGAGATTGCAGGCCTCAAGACTGGCGCGAGAAGCCCTCGGCCATACTACAATGACCAGCTACACGATTGGCAGGGTCGCAAACACGCCCTCCACGAACCTCATACCAGCAGCGGAGATGAACTGAATGCCCCAGAAAGCATAGACGGAGAATGGCAGCGACAGAGCAACCCAGTATCTGTCGTCAGTAGCGAGAGTGGAACCGAGGCCGACGATGAACGATCGACTTTCGTCAGAGCACTGCCACCCAGCGCCGTACGGCCGAGGAAAGGACTCAAGACGGGAGAAGAGGATGAAGATGCGCTGCTTACGCCCAGCCAGCTTGATGAGCGAGAACGGGAGCTCACGGGCTATTTTCTGAAGCAAAAGGCAGAAGGGAGTTCTGCACAAAGAGAACAGGAAGAGCATGAAAAGTTAATGAAGAGGAGATACGCCGAGTTTGCAAGACGAAGTTCGGAAGTGGTGCTCATGATGGTGATTCTAGCATGCGTGTTGTGCGGCAAAGGCGTGGGCAGCATAGCCTGGGCATGGCGGCGAGAGCTGCTCAGCCAACTGCTCACCATCATGGGGCTCATTCTGGTCTATCCGATCAAGCTGTCCATCATAGACACGGCAGCTGCACCCAGCAGTATCTGGCAACAATTTCGAGTACCAGCCTCGTTCGACCCTGCAACAGTCCTCTATCCACCTTTGCTACCTGTCATGGTCGCTTTATCAGTAGCGCCAGCGAATCCGGCAGTCGTGCTGCCAAACATTGTAATTGGACTTGCTTCACTACCACAACGACTGTTTCCACGATCCAGTCGACTAGGACGTTTTAATTCTGTGCACTGGCTTGTGGCCATTGTCCCACTCATCGTGGCCGAAAACTCCGCCTGGCACTCTAATCACCTTTTACCACACTTGCTGCAGGCTCCAGACGCGCTCACCCGGGAGACTCTGGTTACACTCTATCCGCTGCATCACGCACTGCTGCAGCCACTCCAGTATTTGACTAGGACAAGTCTCTTGGCGTCAGAGGTGCATCTGCTGTCAGCGGTCTTGATCAACCTTCTCTTGCTTGCCTCGTCGCCGCAAACTGTAATATTAAAAGCATGTCTCTGGCTGGGGGGTGTGATGCTGTTCGTGCTATGCGGGCCAGTTCTTCACTGGAATCTCACTCTGGTTAGAATCCCGAGATGGAAGCTACGACGAGATGGCCATACAGCTGAGGAGCGAAAGTCGTTGGTCGATGCAGTCTCGAATCTCATCAATTTACAACGAGCAACCACGGCTTTCCAGGGTCCAAGCACAGCCGAAAGTGACGCCGATGAGGACGAGCCAAGTCGGTTCCTCAAGCCGAAGGTGTTTCTGGGCAGGCCCAGACTCAACACTTCACAGTCACTACTCCGCCCTTTCCATACTGGCTTTTTCGGTGTCGAGGCAGCAGTTGAAAGCCAGCAACCATTGCCAGTCGTAAGCAACGATGCTAGACCACGACGCTATGCAAGGCGAAACACGCTTCCAGAACGACAGCCGCCTCACGTCTTCCCCACGACTACCAGCACAAAGCGCAACAGAAGCAGAGCACAGCACATCGCATGGTACCTTCAACTCACACCTGAACAAGCCAAGAGACGAAAGTGGCTATATGCAAGCTTCATATATGCTGCTATACTAGCTATCGTCTTCATTCCGGTAAGCTCGTACATTGCTCGCCGAGCCCTCTGGAATCGTGAGCCTGTAGGCTGGGCAGTGGGTTACCTCTTAGGCCAGATTCCGATAGTCCACAACTCTGTATCAGATCTAGGTCTCGACACGTGGTGGATACAACTACCTCCAGCCAACAGCACGAACTGGTCCGCCATACCTCTCAGCATACCCCTCCACATCGACACGATTCGATCCGATCTTGGCCAAGCCAACGTCCGGCTCCTTCTCATCGCGTACTGGCTGGCTGTCCTCGCGGCTGGTCTCCTGACAGTGTTCACACTAACAGCTTTTGTGGAAGTCGACACGCGTCGTAAAGTCTTCCACGGAGTCATGGTGGCGATGCTACTTCCAGCGACTTACGTCGACCCTTGTTTCTGCAGCCTGACTCTCGGTCTCATCCTAGCAGTCTTCCTACTACTAGAAGTCATCCGCGCAGGACAAGTTCCACCTCTCGGAAACGCCATTTCTCGCTTCGTGGCGCCTTATGTTGACGGAAGAGACTTGAGAGGACCGGTTGTCGTGAGCCATATATTTCTGCTTATTGGCTGCGCGGTACCATTGTGGTTCAGCTTAGCCAGTATCGGACGCGCAGGAGCTCGACCTTGGGAGGACTGGGAGCTCCAAGGTAATGTTCGAGAAACAGCCATGATCTCTGGTGTCGTGTGCGTAGGCATGGGCGATGCCGCAGCATCTCTGATCGGTCGACGGTACGGTCGGCACAAATGGATATGGGTCGGCGGAAAAAGTTTGGAAGGATCGGCAGCTATGGCATTTGCCGTTGCAGTGGGATTATTGTTAGCTCGCGCATGGCAGATGTTTGGTGGCTGGAACGGAAGTTCGTGGATCGAGCGTCCGTGGTGCTGGGACTGGAGCATCGCGGTCCTGAAGGCCTTGTTCTGTGGATGTGCGGCCTCGTTCATGGAAGCCGTCTTGACGGGAGCAAACGACAATGTGGTGGTTCCGGTGGCTTTGTGGTTACTCGTCAAGGGCGTCAGACTTTAGACAGGCGTCGTCACTCTTCTTCTCATTCTGAACGTGTTGGTCTTTGTTGTTGTTGTTGTTGTTGTTGTTGTTGTTGTTGTTGTCGTCGTAGTAGTAATCGTGGTAGTGCGTGGACGACTCGAGCCCATGACCCGACCATCATGTTTCTCTTTCTCTCCATTCTTGGGCGGCAACGCTGTTGTTTATCGTTTTTGTTGTCACATGCTGTTGTTGTTGCTGTTGTTGTTGTTGTTTTGCTGATACAGTGACGGTGACAGTGACAGGGATAGGGACAGGGACAGGGTAGAGTCTTGGTGGCATCGCGAGGGGATAGGCCGCCAGGCGGGGAGAGTGTTGGAATGCCATATTGATTGATTGATTGATTGATTGATTGATTGATTGATTGATTGATTGAGTGAGTGAGTAATCGATGGATTGGACGATTAATTGATTGATGTACTAGGTATTAAGGTAATCAGATAGGATAGGATAGGATAGGATAGGATAGGATAGGATAGACAATAACAATAAGCTAGAAGAGGGGATAGAAGAGGGGATAGACGACGAGAATGTTAGGACAAGATAAGACATGACAAGACAAGAGAAGACAAGACAAGAGAAGAGAAGAGAAGAGAAGAGAAGAGAAGACAAGTACTCTTGTCTCTCTTTTTACTCTTCTCTCTCTCTCTCTCTCTCTCTCTCTCTCTCTATACGACTACCCAACCCCGAACTCCCGGGCCCCTTCTACTACAACGTTTGTAGTAAGGAGAGAGGAAGAGTTCGAGTCTTTACTTAGGAGGTAGAGGTATGTAGCCGACAGGGAGCCTGAGAGAGGAACAGGGAGGGAGGAGAGAAGGAAGCGAAACTCTATTTTACAATATCAACTGACAACAATCATTCTTTCATCTTGAAGCAAGGGTGCAGGACGAGAAGCACTACTAGAGAATTTGAAAGTAACAAGGGATAATCGAAAAAGACTGTGTCTCGCAGCATTTTGATCATACAGTGATTAGTTCTGCTGTCTAGCTTTTGTCGACGCGACAGTGTCGATGTCTGAGTCCTCTATTCTGTCAGAGTTCGATTACTTCGCCCTCCCATGCCACTGTCTGCACTAGACATTATGGGCCATTTCCATTGTACAAGCAAATCAAGTGGTATCTCTCGCAGCGCCATGCAGAGCAGTCGTGTTGGCCTCCTTCCTTCAGAACGCCAGATGCAAATCTTCCCTTTCATGCTTGTTGTTGTTGTTGTTGCTGTGTGCGGGCAAGATGCACAAAGTCAAAACGCGAGTCGGTGTATTGATTGCTTAGAGAGCCTTTGATACGTGTCAGAAGATGGACAGAGGATCGAATGTTTCCATCGTTTGTTGTCAACTTACAAGAGCAATACCGCCGACAAGCACGAGACCCATGGCAGCAGAGCTACCAAAGATCTGAGTAGCACCACCTTCAAAGGTAGCAGAGGCGGCTGGAGCGGATCCAGTGCCGCTTGGAGCAGCAGCACCAGTAGTTGTGGTGCCGTTGGAGACTGGGTACATTGGTGCAGTCGATCTGACCTCGAGTGCGGAGGCAGCGGCGCAAGCGACAGCAAGAGCTGAGGCGACGATGGTGGTGAAGTGCATATTGATGATAGGTGTGTTTGTGTGTGTTTGTGTGTTTGTGTGTGTAGGTGGTGAGAGTGTGGTCGGTGTTGGTGTGGCTGCGGTATGGAGCGAATGTGGTGGTTAAAAAGGGTTGTGTAGAAAGAAGGAAAGAGCGATGGTGGCATTCCAGGAATCTTTATCTGTTCCTGCATGCGTCGACTCCCGATGTGCAGCCGGTTGTCGTGCGTGGCCGCGCAAGCTACTGTAGTCTGAGGGTACATACTAAGGTATGCCATCAAAATACATCAAATTGCTCAATCAATGTTGCATCGCCTGCCAATCTGCTAGCCACGCAAGCGGAGGGGCTGGCGGCGTCGTGGAATGTCGACAGTACATTCCAGGCCAAAGATAGTCAAGTGACGTTGTGCAGAGGCCAGGAACAGGCAATTCTATTGTGCAGCTGGTCCGGCATGTTTCAGCCCGCCAATCGAAGAGGCTGGGGAGGTTGCATGTCCAATAATAAGTGGCTGTATCACCGCCGCCGATTCACCCGAGACTTCACCCGTCCGACCTACTGTACCTCCCATCCTCCTAGACTCGGCAATACCTCGACACAAGACACAAATGGTGGTGGCTATGCTATGCTACTTTGATCGCAGCTGGCCGATTAGCATAGTGGCGAAATACACTACGACGACTCACCTCATCAGCCGTCGCTACTCTTGAAAACCTGCATTGCATCTCTATATACAAGTATCGTTTCGCAAAACCTGCGGCTATTACGGGATCGGTCTTCACTATAGGATGCGTTCTTTGTTTTCGATGGCAAAAATGATCCCAAAATAGATATCGAGCGGACTAAGCTCCAGTGTCAGTGTACTAGGAGGTAACGACAAAAGCAGATACTCATACCGGCTCGATTCTCAAAACTGTTTGCTACTAAGCACCTACAGTATACCAGCCCTTGCCAGTTTCTTTTCCACTCCTCGAAATAGAAGTCTGCCAATACCTAAGGTACCTACCTATACATCTTCTGACTTTGACTTGCTCGGCCGACGATACAAGACAGAAGTTTCGAGCTTATTGCTAGCCAGATCGAAGATATAACGAAAAATACCCTCCTAGGAATCTGCGTCCTGTCGATAGGCATCCCTACTTTGAGGCTACAGGTCGCCTTCTTCGAACACATTCCGTAGCCATCTCTGGTCTGACGCAGCCTGGCTTTTGTAGTAGCCCTTGAAGACTTGCTTAGCTGTAGCAGGATCGACCTTGTGGAAGACTTCTCCAGGCTCATTGACACAGCATCTCACTACCTATCCGTCCTGGTCTCTTACAACTTCTTCCGTATCCGGATCAATTTTCACGCGCACTTCTTTGTCCCCTATCTTCCAATTCTACAGCGCTCCTCTGAGTCTAATCGCTGATTTGCTGAAGTCGCCGTAGTTGCAGTTGGCTATCAGGAATGCGTACTGGTAATCCAGGACAGCTGCACAATCATCATCTTGCTTTAAACATGACACAAATCCGATGGTGTTTTCAGCAAAGCAATGAGAAAGGATTGTCACAAGTTTTGCGCTTACGTATGCTACTCCAAGAAGATCTAGCGGGACGGGACGTGACGGGACGGGAAGCATTATGTCTTTCTACTGCTTCCTCGCCGACTCACTCACAGCTATGACATTACCTTACCTATCGGTAGGTATATATGTACTTCGTCTCGACTTCCCGTCGCTATACATGCTCGAATTCACGGCCTGGAAGTTCCGCCAACGCTATCAGCAGCATCAACTTCCGACTTCGAGATCGGGTCTGCAGGTACCTCCTACCTCTTACCTCTCTCCTACGGGCTTCCGTGTACAGCATGCGTGCTAGGGAGTACTGACAATCCACCGGGGCTCGTGCTGCGACAGAAGAACAGCCCTAGCAGTACAGTAACGTATGCCTTCGAACGACATGCTTACATCGCGCAGTCGGCCAGATCTACTGTACGTCGTCAACCTAAGGTACCTTTACTTGATCTGCTGGCAGTCTCGCTTCCTCGTCTGGTAGACAATGCGCATCTCAGATCTCCTCTACCTCCGCGTCAAGATCATGTCGATGGCTGCAAAGCTGAGTACCCACTACTGCTCAGTTACGACTGTCTGCAGACATCAAGGATCTGTTACAACAGATGTGTCCATCCAATCAAGCTCTGCTCGACTACAATTGCCTTGCTCTGCAGATATTACGCCGTTCTCGACTCTAGCGGACCCCTATCAAACGACATAGCAGCGATATTCCGAAGTTCGATAGCTTGTGTGATACTCTTTCGCATCCTTCCAGGTCTATACCAGAGGGCCTAGGCCAATTTCACCAACCTCTTCTGCACACGCACGACACTGTCCGTACATTGGAATGCATAGCCAGTGCTTCACAATGATCGATCGCATACGGGACTGGTAGATTCTTGTCGCTCACCACGAATTCTTTTCCTTCATAGCCGTATATAAGATCTTTGAGAGGACGTAGGTTGTACCACATCACTCAGCATTCACTACTCTCAGCTCCCATCCAATCCTCAGCTACCAACCTCAAAACGATCGGATTCAAAGTCTTCTCCCTCCTTGGTCTGGCGCTCGGCGTCGCCGCCCAAGGATCATTCGGTGCCTCAGAAAACTCGGCCAAGATCCTCTCACTTCTGGTCGAAGCAGACAAGGTGACTGTCCAGTCCGTTCAAGCTGCAGCAGCATACACTCCTAACAACCAACGCGCGACCAAAAACTTTGAGAACTCGAACGCTCAACTTCTCCAATCTTGGCAAGCTGTCACCACCGCCGCACAGTCCAGCCAAGGATTCTACACCGCGAGCGGAGCCCAAGCCATCGCCAACTTTCTCAACAAACGTCTGGGTCCGGACACAACAGCTGCGGATCTCATTTACACCAACCAGCGCGATACTTTTATCACGGGTGATTCATCGATTACATCAATCCTGGTCTCCTCAAGCTGAGAACTGCCGTGGACGCTGCATCAGCTGCCGTCAAAACGAAGACGCCTACTAAGTTTCTGACCCCTATGGATTTGTGATTCTTGATCGTCGTACAGAACTACGCAAACACGCAGGAGATTCAGCAGTTCGGCGGAAACGCTAGTGTCTTCAGTGGGTCGTTGTGCACTAGCCCGGTACTAGCTTACAACAGTAGAAAGGGTAGAAAGAGTCCCAGTTCGTACTCTTCTTGAGTCGGCTCTCCGTTGGTAGGAAGAGATATAGTTTTGCTCATTTTCTAAACAGCGAAGATAGGACGACGATACACATAGAAGAAGAAGACATAGAAGGAGAAGAAGGAAGAAGGAGAAGAAGCTCGTCTCACTATAGCCAACTCGTCGTATACAAGAGCTCAAATGAATAACTAACCATCCCTAGGTATCTTTTAACCTTGCAGATTACTCACAAGGCCTCGCAGTGCATAAGATATCTACCTATGACTAAGGTATGTCTCTACTCCCCCAATCCCGTCCGTTCCCTACAACAAGGCAGTATCTCAATACCCTACCTCATACATGTACCCCATCTGCATGACCTTCATGTACCTAAGGTATAGAGCAAAATTCGTCAGCTACTACCTACCGCCTTGGTATTGGAAAAAAGAAAAGGAAAATCTGTCTATAAGGTAGGTACCTTGCGCTGACTGCAGCAGCAGTAGTTGTCGTGTAGGTAGGTACTTAATACATGTATGTAATCATACCTACCTACCTTACCTACCGGTATTCTGCTCTAGGGAAACTATATATATACATACCTACCTACCTACCTATATAACATAGGTACCTACCTAGGTAGGTAGTTATCGACCTCAGCTATAGCGCGGCGCCAACCAGTGCTATGTACTTAAGAAGTGCCGTAGGTAAGTTGTTCCTCTACCTTATACTACCTTAGGGAAGTTGAAGAGTCTAGGAAAGTACATACGTTTGGCTATATGTATATGTACCTACTTCCGAGAACGACGGGAGTAGTTCCTTGTACCGCGTGAACCCGTTATAGGACGTTGCTCCGGGACAGACAGACGGATACTAGAATGAATTATATATATGTACATCCTTATAGGATGTATGTCCTCAGTATTATAGGCCTTATATACCTAGGTAATCACAGCTCGCTGGAAAAGCGTTGTTAAGAACGCGTAGCGTCCTAGTACATACCTACATGTATTCTTCGGGATATCTCTTCTTCTACTATAGGAGGTAGGAGGTACATGTAGTAGAGGTAGGTACCTAGTCCCCTTCCCGACAGTCGGGATGTGTGCACGCCACGCGTTCTCTGCCGTAATGAACTGGAGCGATGTCGTGACTCCTCTGTAGGATAGATATATCATTAAGGTAGGTATGGAGGTATCTGATTTGATTTGATTTGAGCCTACCACAATTGGCCGGGTGACTACGCGGTGCTAGTGCTGGTGCTGGAGTTTCCTTGGTGATAGACTTGCATTTTGTTGTGCAGATATGTCGCTTTGACCCTCTAGAGTGGTCTATGGCGCCTGCAGGTGCTCGAGCCCAGATCGCGGGCGACAATTGGTGTACTATACTGTACTCTGCAGCTTGCAAGGGTTGCTGTAGCTACAGTCTCCAGGAGGTATGTACTGTATGTATGACAGTGTATGTCGACTGACTCGACTAGGGAGAGAAAGAGAGAGCATTCCAAAGTTATCTCCTATCTCCTAGGAGGTAATAGGAGGTACGGAGGTACGGAGGTAGTATTGGGACACGGTGTAGAGTCAGTAGCCGATACACCAATCAGGAGTGAAGATGAGGAATCTTGGGATCTTGACAGTGTAGCCTGCTGTGAAAGTTTTTTTTTGTTGCCGATCGCTTTGCTGCTGCAGTCTGTGAGGCGAGATCTCGTCACATCAAGGGTACTGCCTCCTAGTACCTACTATCGTCCAATGAAGCCTCGCGGCCATCTGCGACTTTTGGAAATTGCAAAACTGCATTTTTGTTGTTTTTTTTTGCCTCGTGCGCCAAGCCTGTTGTATCGCATCGCATGGCATGGGTGCTGAAGACTAAGGGGCTGTTCAATAGCATAAAATCGCATTTGCTACAGTTCGAAAATCGCAGTTCGGAAAGCTATTAAACGCGCTTAGGGTACGCTACGGCAAAAAATGTAGCTATTAAACGAAAATCGCAGTTGATATAGTTATAAACTGCGACTGAAATGCGATTGAACTGCGACCAACTTTAGCAAATACGATCGTATTTACCGTATTCTATCTTAGTACCCCGGATTGCCTATTATAGTAACCTAGCGACGTTTCCGTACCTTTTCCTACTACGATTCGAAATACGGCTCGAGAGGTACATTTTAGAATCGTATTCACTATAGTTTATTATAGTTTATTACTAATACTACCAAAAGTAGTAATTCTACGTCCAACTCTACGTTATATCGTCCGACGATAAAGCCAACCGACAAGCTACCGCCAACGCTGCCGCCGTCGCTATATATACAGACGAATACCTCGATCGTTAACTATAGAAAGAGAGCGATTATAGTACTATATAGACGGTATACTTCCTCGAGAACGAGGATATTATGTTTAGTCTAATACGCGTAGATAGGCGTACCTTTGAGGCTTTATTAGAACGATTAATAGTAGACTATAGATTAGTATCGGAGCGTATACTTATAGCTGCCGAGAGGTTAATATACTTCCTCTATATCGCTAGACAAGGGAGCGGATATCGTACGGTTAGGGGCCAATTCCGACGGTCGCTAGGCACTATAAGCGATAGCTTCTATTACGTTATAGCTACGCTATTATCCTTATACTCGGAGGTTGTTAAAGAGCCGGATTATACAGCTATTCCTAAGCGTATTAAGGGTAATAGCAAGTTCTTCCCGTTCTTCTAGGACTGTATCGGTGTATTAGACGGTAGCTATATTAAGGTATACGTTATAGGAGAGAGTAAGCTATTTAGAAACCGTAAAGGTGATCTCTCTTAGAACGTACTCGCCGTAGTAGATTTCAATATACTATTTACCTACGTCCTAGCTAGATAGAAGGGTTCTGCCGCGGATATTACTATACTTAGGTATACTCGGGATATAAATAGCTTTAGTACTAACCTACCGCTAGGCAAATACTATCTTACGGATGCAGGTTATATGTCTTCGGACCTAACGATAATTCTATATTCTAGCGGAGTTCGTTATTATTTAAAGGAATAGTTACAACTATTAGAAGCTACGTATCGTAGTAGTAAAAAACAGGTAGATTTACGTCTAGTAGATACAAAGGAACTGTTTAACCTACGGCATTCGTCGCTACGCAACGTTGTAGAGCGGGTGTTTAGGGTATTAAAAAACAGGTTCTATATACTTAAGAAGCGACTACGATACGACAAGGAGACCTAGGTACGACTTATATACGCTCTAGTAGCGTTGTATAACTTTATCCGACGGACTAATATAGAGGATGCATTGTTTAAGGATAAAATGGCCCGTATATAGTAAGATACTATTATTCCGTAGAGGGACGATATGTTTAATCAAGTTAAGTCGAGTCGATCGGCGGATAGGCAAGAGAAGGAGATAGACCGTTATCAAGACAGGATAGTAGCAGAGATATAGGATAGTTATAAGAGTAGTCTTGCTACTAGGGGTAGAGTTGTCCGTACTAACGATTTTGAGGTTCTATAATATATGTCTTAGCAATCCTACTTTAGCTTCACAAACGTAAAAACAACACATTTATATATATATCTCAATATGAGCCCTATCTACGCGGGTCGTAGGTAGGGCGTTCTTACCGTATAATTCCTACGAATAAGATAGGAATATAATTAGACTAGTAGCCCCCCTTAGAATATCGAATAATTAATTACTTTGGCTTTACAAACGTAAAAACAATACATTTATATATATATCTTAATATAAGCCCTACCTACGCGGGTCGTATATAGTGCGTTTTCACCGTATAAGTCCTACGAACAATATAAGAAAACAATTATACCGGTGGCTCCCTAGTATAACAATGATATTATCGTTTTATTGTTGTTTTAATACTATTTCATTGCGATTTTATTGTTACTTTACTCTTATTTTATTGTTACTTTACTCCTTTACTCCTTTACTCCTTTACTCCTTTAACGGTAGAACAATACCCCTACTACTATATATATACTATATACAATACACAATATACAATACACTATATACTATATACTATACACTATACACTATACACTACATACTATATACTATACACTATACACTATATACCTCTTATAGCTATAGTAATTCTTACTACTATACGGACAGCGATAGCCTTAGTCTAGTACGATAACGAATATCCAGTATAGCTAGAGGCAATTAGACTATTAAAAGACTATCTTAATACCCTAGAACCTAATGTCCCTATCAATATTATTATAGCCGGTATACTCTGCTTTCGGGCTGTCGCCGATCGCTAGCGATATAGCAATGCACCTACTACCTCTACGTAGGGTAGAATAAGACCTATAATCTCTTATCTATTAGCTAATATTCTACGGGTGTTTCTCTGCGCTAGCTAGTATCGAACGACTAGTATAGCTAATACCCTAGACTAATAGTATTACGTACTAGTAATAAAGCTTAGAGGACACTAGTATATCTATACTACTAGCGGTATACTAAAGGAAGATATACTCTAAGGGAGTATACGGATTCCTAGGCTCTAGGGTATAGCGATAATCCAGTATATACTTAGGCAAGATCGGGGACGGGAGGCAACTCTGTATTATCGAGATAGCCTAGTAGGACGATGTATAGCCGAATCGCTAGAGGTACTAGCTAATATCTTTAAGGCTACGGTAGTCGATAGACTCCTAGGGGATAAGATTCTTAGGTATTAGGGCTAGGCCCTAT
>JH792511.1:0-39846 GCA_000291705.1 Sphaerulina populicola P02.02b
CTGTAACGTACCCTAACCAATTAGTATAAGTTTGGCGCCGCTAATACTATTAGATACCGCCGTAGAGTCGATAGTATCGTAGGTTCCGCCGATAAATAGGTCTTTGCGACCGATAAGTAATCCGGTCGCTCTACTATCGAGGATAAAGCAATCGTAAAGGTTAATACCTCGGTAAATAGCTATATATTCGCGAGTAGTATCGTAAGATATAAAGTATATAGCTTTACCTATTAGCAATATATTATATTGTTCTTTACTCTTTACTACTACTACCTTGTCTCTAAATACGGCGTCGTCGGTAGTTTTTCGCTTTTTGTCTAACGTAGCGGTAGACGTAGTAGTATTAGCGTTATTGTTTCGGTCGATCTAACCCTAAGGTGCCTTACTAGCGTCTATAGTCTAGTATATACCCTTATATCGCTTACTATAGTATTTATAGATAGGGTAGTCGAAGGTTCGTCGCTACTATTAATTGTAAAGCGTTATATTACTATCGCTCTAGATACGACTAGCGTATTCTTCTACTTTTTGTCGTACGACTACTAGACTAACTACTACCTAAGGTATACTATTAATAACTATCGGAACTAGTAAGTACTATAGATTAAAGGCCGTAATGAATTCTTTGAACGCGTTACTTAGTCCGCTAAGGTAAGCCTATACTAGATATAATTCTAGTAGTACTAATCGATCGTAAATAGCGACTATTCTATCGTAAAGTTCGGTAAATTTGGCGCTATAGTCGGAGATATTAGTATAGCCGGAGAGTAAGAGTATCGTAAAGCTATAGTATAGTTCTTAGTAGCGGCTTAAGCTAGCAATCTCGAATTCGGGGCGTAATTGTATATTAATAGCGGTAAGAATAGGTTTATAAATTACTTCGGCTACTTCGAGAAGTAATCGAGCGATTAGACTATAGTATTCCTTTACTAGCGCGTAGGCGCCGAGTTGTTTCTCGCTCTAGCTCTCGAGCCGCTATTCGTAGGCTTCGTCGCTCTTAGCGGGTATCGTTACTACTAGAGTATTATCGGTAGCTAGTATAATAATAACTTCTAATCGTTTAGTAGGTATAAATTTACCGGTCGAGATAGTAGTACTATAACTACTAAGAATGATTTTATTAATAATACGCGAGCGCTAGAGTATCTACTATAGTAGGCTATTAAGACAAGTAAGTAGTAGCGATCGTATGTTATTAGATATAATAATAGTAATAGCGCTATCGATAGTAAAGTATATAAGGAAGTAGTTAATAATCGTAATAAGCGTAATAGGCGTAATAAGCGTAATAAGCGTAATAAGCGTAATAAGCGTAATAAGCGTAATAAGCGTAATAAGCGTAATAAGCGTAATAAGCGTAATAAGCGTAATAAGCGTAATAAGCGTAATAAGCGTAATAGACGTAGTCGTAATAGGAGTATATACTATTCGAGTATTAGTATCGATTTGTCTTTATAGATATAGATTACTATCGTCGTCGCTATTGTTTCGCTTATGTCCGTATCCGTAATTCGTACTACTACGTAACTTTAGTTTTCTTGATTTTTTCTGTTCGGCGTCGTAAATCGGTCGGTTTCCGTATTTGCTATATATCGGTCTGTTTCTATATATTTACTACGCGCTATATATTAGTATAGACGTATTATCGATAGATTAGTAGATATTTTGCGATATAGTATATTAGTATAGTAGTATAGGTTAGAAGTTCGTATAGCTCGAAGTTCTATAGTAGGGTATACGTAACTATTATACGTAACTGTCGTATAATACGTTCGTATAGTACGATTGGTTCGCTCGTAACTATCGAATAATACGTCGTATTGTTTGATTAGTTCGGTTCTTATCCGAGATTATAAGTTATATCTTAGAAGCTTCTAGTATAGTTCTTGTAGCCTAAGGCTATACGTTTATCTAATACTAGTATAGAATATACGCGTAGACCGGATTAGGAAGGTTGTTTTTTCTAGTAATATATAATATAGAAACCTACGGAATTCCGGGCTTATAACCTATTGAAGTAAATAAATAAGTTGTATAGTGCTTTTGATTAAGTGTCTATCTAGTAGATATATATATATATATACTAACTTATATATATATCTGTTTGTATTAAATAGATCTTATAAGTTATATATTACGTAGTTTGGAAGTTACTTAAGTTATATATACTAATATACTCTATGTTAGACACCTAATATGCCTAGGTTACATAATATACCTAATATGCCTAGTATGCCTAGGGTATCTAATATACCTAATATGTATTACGTATGTAGGTCAGCTGATATAGGTTACCTAATATGCCTGAGTTCTATAGTTCTATCAATACATATCCCGAGTATGCCTAAGTATAGTAATATCCGCGGTAGAACCCTCCTATCTAGCTAGGACGTAGGTAAATAGTATATTGAAATCTACTACGGCGAGTACGTTCTAAGAGAGATTACCTTTACGGTTTCTAAATAGCTTACTCTCTCCTATAACGTATGCCTTAATATAGCTACCGTCTAATATACCGATATAGTCCTAGAAGAACGGGAAGAACTTGCTATTACCCTTAATACGCTTAGGAATAGCTATATAATCCGGCTCTTTAATAACCTCCGAGTATAAGGATAATAGCGTAGCTACAACGTAATAGAAGCTATCGCTTATAGTGCCTAGCGACCGTCGGAATTGGCCCCTAACCGTACGATATCCGCTCTCTTGTCTAGCGATATAGAGGAAGTATATTAACCTCTCGGTAGCTATAAGTATACGCTCCGATACTAATCTATAGTCTACTATTAATCGTTCTAATAAAGCCTCGAAGGTACGCCTATCTACGCGTATTAGACTAAACATAATATCCTCGTTCTCGAGGAAGTATACCGTCTGTATAGTACTATAATCGCTCTCTTTCTATAGTTAACGATCGAGGTATTCGTCTATATATATAGCGACGGCGGTAGCGTTATCGGTAGCTTGTCGGTTGGCTTTATCGTCGGACGATATAACGTAGAGTTGGACGTAGAATTACTACTTTTAGTAGTATTAGTAATAAACTATAATAAACTATAGTAAATACAATTCTATAATATACCTCTCGAGCCGTATTTCGAATCGTAGTAGGAAAAGGTACGGAAACGTCGCTAGGTTACTATAATAGGCAATCCGAGGTACTAAGATAGAATACGGTGAATACGATCGTATTTGCTAAAGTTGGTCGTAGTTCAATTGCATTTCAGTTGTAGTTTATAACTATATTAACTACGATTTTTGTTCAATAGCTACATTTTTTGCCGTAGCGTACCCTAAGCGCGTTTAATAGCTTTCCGAACTGCGATTTTCGAACTGTAGCAAATGCGATTTTATGCTATTGAACAGCCCCTTATGTATATGTAGTAATGTGGTGATGTAGTGATATAGTGACAGCGTTACGCGTCAAGACAGAGACGCGTGGACGCGTCTCCCCCGCGCGGTGGTCGCCTTGGTTGCCGTCGCAACAGGCGATCCCGGACAGGGCCGCGTGACGCACGAACTGTACCTTCCAATTACATTATTTTATTTACTTACCGTACTGCGACCTTATTCATGCCCACTCTTGCACCTCACGTCCAAGAGCCGCCACGACGACAACGTGCATCGCGCTTCAAGCCGCTCAACACGCTCCAATCGTCTCGGACGCCGGATTTCGCACGCTGCTCTCCACACCTTACTGACCCGCTGGACGGTTTGCTAGACGCTCCGCATATACACGAAAGTGGTAGTGATATGGTCCGCGAGCGCAGTCCCAGTCGGACATCATCCGGCCACTACCTATTGCCTGAGAAGCACCATCGACAGCCTTTGGCCAAGTGAGCATCGCCGCAAGAGCTCTGTGTCTGCACAATCCTAATTTCGGTGCCCAGTACATCCGCCAAGATGCAGTCGCCCGGACCAAATAGACGCCCCGATGATGAACGGCTTGCGAAGCCTGGGATAGACAGCCCGGAGTTTGGCAAGGCGAGTCCGCTGAGGAATCCGCTGAAGAAAGCGGCGCCGAGTGTGTTCGTGCCCAAGAGCCGACCTGCGCCGACCCGCACCACGAATACTGGGAATCGCATACCCAGCGGTGCAGGTGGCACTACTGCTGCTGGTGCTTTTCAGCCTCTTCGAGCAGTGCCAGCTTCTGCAGCCGCCCACCAAAGCACGTCGAGCACCAGCGAGTTCCAGCACCGGAGCCTATCAGGATCCACGACCGTCCCAATACCCGTGAATAATCCGTTGCGAACGATCCCTCCAGCACCACGGCCGACGTTCTCTGCTGCCGTCGCAAGCGTCAATCCATACCAAACATATGTCCCTCCGCGCCAGGTGATCGACTTGACACGGCCACAGCCACGAGCCCCGCCCCAGCGGATCGAATTGTCGGATAGTGACTCTGACTCTGACGATCGCTTTGACCCAGATGCACAGATTCGAGCAAATGCCGGACATTTTGGCGCCATGGATCCATACATGTATCTCGACTCTAGTACGGCCAACGAGGATATGAAGAAGCTCTTGGAAGCTGCATTCGATGATGACAGTGAGAAGGGCAAGACGCGACTGCGATCGCGGGTCAAGAAGGTGGTTCAGCAGCGAGAGGACAGCAGTCAGACTAAGAGCTTGGTGGACAAACTCGCTGCCCTGGATGTGAAGGACGTCAAGACTTCGGAGCAGGAGGAAGACGAGGACGAAGAGGAAGATGGCACCGTGGACGGTCTGACGGTGAAGCTACTGCCACATCAGGTCGAGGGCGTCTCTTGGATGATCGACAAGGAGATTGGCAAGACCAAGACGAGAGGTGTACTGCCCAAGGGGGGCATTTTGGCAGATGACATGGGTCTTGGTAAGACAGTGCAATCGCTGACGCTGATCCTAACGAATCCTCGGCCAGCGCTGGACGCGAAGCCAGAACACAAAGGACAGAAGCTGCCCAGTAAGGAGGTCGGTCATGCCACGTTAGTAGTGGCGCCTTTGGCTCTGATCAAGCAGTGGGAGGGAGAGCTCAAGAGCAAGGTTCACAGGAGTCACGCCCTGAGGGTTCTGGTCCACCATGGTCCTAGTCGCGCAAAGAACAGTGCAGAACTGAAAAAGTACGATGTGGTGATCACAACTTACCAGACGCTCACTTCGGAGCATGCGGGATCAGACATGACGAAGGAGAATGGAAGACGAGTGGGCTGCTTTGGCGTGCACTGGTATCGTCTGATGCTTGATGAGGCGCACAGCATCAAGAATCGGAATGCCAAATCAACCCAGGCATGCTGTGCCTTGAATGCGTGGTATAGATGGTGCCTGACTGGCACCCCGATGCAGAATAATCTGGACGAGCTGCAATCCCTCATCAAGTTCCTGCGCATCAAGCCATACTGCGAATTTCCGAAATGGAAAGAGTCCATCACTCAGCCCATGAAGAATGGGCGAGGCGGACTTGCGATGCAGAGACTCAATGTCTTTCTCAAGGCGTTCATGAAGCGTCGCACCAAGGACATTCTGAAGAAAGACGGGGCACTCAATTTTGGTGGCAAGTCGAACGAAGAAGGAGGCGCAACCAATGGCGGCATGCAGATTGTGAAGCGTGAGGTTCTGACGGTGCAGTGCGACTTCGATCCTGTGGAAAAGCAGTATTACGACCGCCTGCAGGCTCGCGCCGACAAGCGTTTAGAACAAATGGAAAGGTCAGGCCAGAATGACTACATTGGTGCTCTCGTCCTGCTGTTGCGGTTGCGGCAGATGTGCGACCATCCACAGCTGATCGAGCGGGCCATGTACAAAGACAAGGATGCAATCACTACGGGAATGCCAGCAGCTTCGAAAGCAAAAGATGGCGGAGATGCAATGGACGCTTTGACGGCACTGATGGGAGGTGTCACTGTGGAGGCAAAGAATTGTGATGTCTGTCAGATTAAGCTGTCTGCTTCAGAGGCACGAGAAGGTGCTGTCCGGTGTGGCGAGTGTGAGGGCGACCTGTTGGCCTTGAAAGAAGCTCAAGATGGCAAGAAATCGAAGCAGTCACATGACAAACGCATGAAGAAGCCGACCAAGGCCGCGGAAGACGTCAAGCACCAGCCACGACAGGCTCGAAACCGCAAAGTGATTGTCGATAGCGATGATGAGGACGAGCCAGGAGAGTGGATTGGCGAAGGTCCTGAGCGAAAGATCGATCTCGGCTCAGATGACGAGGACGCTGATGGGGGCGGAGAGTCACTGAATACACTCGACTCGGAGCGCAGTGAGGATGATGATAGTGAAATTGAGGACTCTCCGTCACGCGCTCGCAAGTTGAAGGTGGTAAATTCGGACGATGAAACCGAGGAGTCAGTTGCAGATGGAGACGAAGAAGCAGACGACGTTACCGACGTGAGCAGCGAGGAAGAAGACGATGATTCGGACACGGATCAGAGTGGTGTCCTTGAAGGTATGGGCAGCATGGGCCGGTCGGAACATGCGCCTTCGACCAAGATTCGCCAGCTGCTCCGCATTCTGCACACGGAAAGTCCCAACCACAAGACGATTGTCTTCTCGCAATTCACGACCATGCTTGACCTCATCGAACCGCATCTCGAACAAGCTGGCATACGATTCGTTCGCTATGATGGAAGCATGCGACCAGATGCTCGTGAACAATCGCTCAAGTCGCTTCGCAACGACAAGAGAACGCGAGTGTTGCTCTGCTCGCTCAAGTGCGGGTCACTCGGACTCAATCTGACAGTAGCGTCCCGGGTAGTGATTGTCGAGCCGTTCTGGAATCCTTTCGTGGAGGAGCAGGCCATCGATCGTGTGCACCGGCTCAACCAGACTGTGGACGTCAAAGTCTTCCGGCTCACCATCCGTGATAGCGTGGAGGAGAGGATCCTGGAATTGCAGGAGAAGAAGAGGGAGCTTGCCAGTGCCGCCATAGAAGGCGGCAAGGGCATGGGCAACCTCAGCATGAATGACATTCTAGGCTTGTTCAAGCATGACGCCGAGACCGACGAACATGAAAACGACGGAGAGTATTGGGCCAAGTTTGGAGGCGAAGAGACATTATTGAATGGGCCCAACAACAGTAGCAATAGCACCACGACATGGGAACGAGCGGACCGGCCAGTAGCAAAGGCGCCGGTACGGAAGAGAGTGCAGGAGAGTGAATTGTATGGCAGGAGATGGTGACGGGCGACACGATATGATATATGATAGACTTTGTACCTTCTTGTGAACCATGTTGCTGGGACTCTGGGGTCCCCCGTCCCATCGGAGCTCCGTCCTCCGGTAGAATTATTCTCCTTCGACTTCTGCTTTATTGGACATCAAAAAAAAAGCTGTTGCCTTTCTTTCCACCACAACTTCAAGATTCCTGCAGCCTTGACGCTCATTTTTCGATCATGGCTCCCAATAGAGGACACAATCGCGCCGCCGAATTTGATGAACTCTTGCAGACGGGCGCCAAAGGTACCGACTACCTGTCTGTCCCTGCGCGCGACACGACGCAACGCCGCCTGTGTGCTAAAACCCTCTCGCAGATTTTGACCCGGAAGAAGATAACTACCACTTCTCCGACGACAGTGACGGTCCCTCTACATCCGACGCTGCGGACAATGAAGATGCCGGCCGCGAACACTATGCGAGTGTGGGAAAGAGCAGTCTGCGCCGGCCCAAGGAGGTGGCTTTGGGCCCGCAGTATCGAGGTGCTCGAGTGACGAGGGCGCATCTGGAGGCTGATGGCGAGGATGATGAAGATGAGGATGATGAAGATGAGGAGGAGGATGACGAAGTGGACAGTGAGGAGGACGAAGATGAGGACGGCGAGCAAGATACCGAGGAGACGGATGTGAGCGATGGAGAAGCGGCCGCTGAGGATGCTGGCGCAGCAATGAAGGAACTTGCAGCAGCTCGACGGGATGAGCAACGCAAAGCCATATCGACCACGCTGTCCGAAGCTGGCAAGCTTGATGCCGAGAAGGGTCGGGCGGTCAAGAAGCAACGGGCAACGTTCGATGCACAACTGAACGCCCGGATGAAGCTGCAGAAAGCTCTCGTGGCAACAAACACGCTGGTCGGTATTCCAGCACATCAGCTGGAAACGGAAAAGAAGGACGCGCATGATGCGCTGAACGCAGCGGAGACTGCTGCCCTGAACCTGTGGAATACCCTCACCACGTTCCGAGAGCATCTGACCGCTGCGAAGACTGGCACCAAACGCAAGCGCACCTCGCACACTGCCGACACACCCACCGAGCATCTCTGGTCGCACTTTCAAACTCAGGAAGCTGAAAGCCGCCCGATTCGTGACACCGTGTTGAAAAAGTGGTCACACAAGACGCAAAGCCAGATTGCCCAGACCACCCACGCCGGTCGACTCCAACAACACACGACACCAACGAGCGTCGTCGATGTCATCCAACAACAACTCTCCGACCCAACCCGTCTCCTCCAACGCGCACACGCCCCACGGTCCTGCGCCCCCCTCCAAGCCTCGCAACGAATCCCCAAGGACGACAAAATCTACGACGACGCCGATTTCTACGGCCTGCTCCTCAAAGAACTCTTGGAACAAAAATCCGCAGACTCGGTCGCCGCGTCGGCGGCCATCGATGTCGGATATCAAATGCGCAGGGACAATCGCACCAAGAAGCACGTGGACACGAAAGCGAGCAAGGGCCGCAAGTTGAGGTATACGGTGCATGAGAAGTTGCAGAATTTCATGGCTCCCGAAGAGAATCGTAGTAGTACAGCTGGTGCATGGGGACAGAGACAGGCGGATGAATTGTTTTCGAGTCTTTTTGGACAGCGAGTGGCGCTATTTGAGCAGGATGAAGAGGACGAGGAAAATCATGATGAGGAGGATAACGAGGTTGTGGATGATGGCGTGATGCTGTTTGGAAGGTGATTCTTTTTCTAAACAGCTCGAGCCAAGATCGGACTTCACTATACATCAGCAGAAGGTGAGAGATACGCGAGCTAGATCTGTCTGTCTATTTGTCTTGTCTGTCTGTCTGCCTGGAGCATTACCATTATCCTTTCCTTCTTTCCTTCGTTGCGAGCATCCCATGACGAGAACAGAACAAATATTGATTGACCTTCGCACGTTCCGATCGCTTCTCGAAAACAGTCCCTGTACCATTTCGGGAGTTTGATTCCAAATTCAGATTGCCCTCGATTTTCATTGCAATTCACCGTCGCGCACATGTGGTATATTCTTGATCACGTGCAAAACTCAGCTGTTGACCAGGGCCATTTTTGGTATCCAACATCACCATGAACACGGCTCTCTATGCCATGTTTCTTCTGTTGGTGTTCTCTTCTTCGTTGTGTGTTGCTGATGCACTTCATTATTCCGTACACTCATATCTCTTCATCATCAGTGCCTGGCCTCGTAGGGGCTCAGCCCTTCATCGTACAAAATGACATTGACATCAACTCTTCCGCGCTTGGTCTCTTTTCGTGCTCAAGTTCGAATGTCCGAGCCAAGAATTCCCTGGCGGCCTCGCTGGCGTCTTCGGGCAGGTCGGGTTTGGCATTATCTGCATTGCTGCCGCTTGCGCCAATCTTGAAAATGGCCTGGAGTTGTGTACAGTTGGGATGTGGGTGACTGCCCGTCATCATCTCGACTATGAGGCAGCCGAGTGACCAGATGTCGGCTTTCTTGGTGTACGCAGTTTGACGCACGACTTCGGGCGCCATCCAGAACACGGAACCTTGTAGCGAGACTCGTGGTCCTCCGCGCTTATGTGGACCTGGATTGAGAAGTGTCGATGCCTCCACACGCTTACTAATACCAAAGTCAGAAATCTTGACCGTGCCCTTGTTATCCACCAAGATGTTTGCGCCTTTGATGTCTCGGTGGATGATATCCTTGGAATGCAAGTAATTCAGGCCTTGCAGGATCTGCCTCACGAAATTTGATACCAGGCCCTCTGGAAGAGACCCGTAATTCGTAAGCATAGTTGCCACTGACCCACCAGCGACATACTCGAGGAAAATGTTGAGATGGGTCTCATCGCTGTTAGATCCGAGATACCGCACAATGTTTTCGTGCTTCAAGTCCTTGAGGAGAGTGATTTCGTGCTTGAGGGCTTCAATCATGTTGTTCTTCTTGGCGTCCATGGTGCTGCCCGCTTTGCTAGGCATCTCGACTTGCTTGACCGCCATCAGTTCCGCAGTGACGGCATGCAGAGCAAGGAATACGGTTCCAAAAGACCCCTGGCCAATCATCGCGCCCTTGAGGTATTTGAGGTCGTCCCAACTGTCACTTTCCAGATGTGCAATGAGTTCTTCATCTGGCTCTTCGCCATCCTCGGCGATATATCTTGACAGCCGGGAATTGAAACTGTCGGTGCCACCTTCCGTCGCGGCGGGGCTGCCGGCAGACTCATCAAAGTACGATGTGACTGTGTGGCCTTCAGGGTCAGTCACTGCAAGATTACTCGTCGTGGTGTCAGACCCACTGTCTCCGTTGAACGATATGTAGCTCTTCCTGTTCGGTTCTAGCGGCGATTCCTCGTCGAGCGGCGCCAGGACACTACTGGCTACAGATTCCCGATGTGAGTCTGACCTTCCAAGGCGTACTACGCTCAACGGACGAAGGCCGTTCTTCTGCGCGAGCCCCGCCTCCTTCAGCCAGTTGTCAGCAATGGTGGGAAGGGGTGGCGCATCCTTGAGACTGCTGGCAATACTGAAGTTGCTCGCAGTGCTTAACGTTCTCAGAGCGCGACTCATTCTCTTACTCCTCCGTATCGACATTCGTACAGTGCGGTCCATGGCCTCTCTATCCACTTCGGGGAAGTAGGATTGTAGATCTTGCGTAATCAACTCGGTGGGTGGCCTGGCTCCATAGAAGTCTTTGAGCTTTCTCGCGCGAGCCGACGCGGTGGACATTGTGCTTTGATTGCGCTTAATTGCCGGGCCTGATCCAGAATCGCTATTGGTCGCAAAATAGTCATTGCGCTCGGCCTGGCTGGCAGGACTCATGGGATAACTGACGGCTGCCAGAGGCTCTCCCGTCAGCTTCTCGAGCTTCAGGTGACTTTTTGATTTGAAGGGCGTTTGCACTTCGATGGCCGGGGGTTCGGGGTGCTGCTGCTCTGCTATTCGCGCTGCATGCCGTAGTTGTTCTCCATTCGGCTCGCCTGCATGAATCTTTCGTAGTATCAGTCTACCGCGCTCCGTGCGCACTCCATCGTTGCACAATTTGCACAACTCGGCCTCTCCCAGCCTGCGGCAGAAGTCCGGTTTGGGATCCGTGCCATCGAGCACGTAAAAGCAATATGATCTAAAGTGGTTTTCGTTCAGGTTGCCTTTGCGGAGCGTGGCTCGAATGATATCTTCGGCGGTGCGAAATGTTTTGATGTCAATTACTTTGCCTTGGCCGCTCTCAAAGATGACACGGATATAAGGCTTTTCACTGGGTAACGACCGGGGTTGCAGTGTATCGAGTGAGGGCGATGCTCTTACGTGAGATTGGAATCGTGCCGTTTGTGGCGTCTCAAGTGGTGCACGTGTGGGAGCTGTGTAATGGCGGGCGGGAAGAGGTCCTTGGCTGTTGGCATATGACGGCCCAGCGTCTTTGCGAGCATTTTCCATAGGACTGGGAGCGCCATTGCGCCTCGCCCGGTTTTCCTGGTCAACCAATGGCGAGTTCGGGCGGGATGAAGACTTGGTCAGATGGGCGGCATATGCCATGTCAGCACCATTGAATTGTCGTGATATCCGTTTGTCTGCTCGTGATGTTGTTCCTGATCGAGCCGAGAGGAGAGGCCTGGGCGATGCAGATGAAGGGGGTGTCAGCTGCTGATTACCGTCTAGAGCGGCGAGAGAGTGCTATAGCCCATGTTAGCCTCGTCGTGTCCGGCGCACATGCAGTTCCCACACGCTTCTTACCCTGTTCATGTTACGCTTGCTGGTTCGCTTGTACACATTACTCCGAAAAAGCTTGGCATGGGCATTGATGCGAACGCGATCTCCAATCTTCTTAATGCCCATCTCCTTGAGAGTGGCCTGGTCCAAGTCCATGAGGTTTTCGCCAGTGATGTTGTTCTTGCGAAACGTGTCCACATACTGCGCGCAATTTATGCTCTTAAGCCATTCGCCCACACGCTCCTCGTCCCAGTGTATAACGGAGCCGGCAGCGTCCTTGTATGATTCGGAGAACTCGGACTCGGTAGGCGAGGTGAAGACGCCATGGCCATTGAGCTGGGCACGGTACTGGGAGGGGGCCATTGTGCTCGTGAGTGATGGTGCCGGGTAGGGCGATCGTGAGGCCAGTGCCGTCATAATGAGAAGGTGTCAAGCAAGCAGGCAAGCAGGCAGGCAAGCAGGTAGGCAAGCTTGCAAGCGAGCAGCCTGTACTCCCGCAGTGGACAATGAGCGCGTGTGGCGACCTGACTGCTTGTGTCACAAAGAAGGTCGATGCTGTGGAAGACGAGGCGTTCAGGTGGGTGCAGGTAGGCAGGTAGGCAGGTAGGCAGGCGGGTAGGTAGGTAGGTAGGTAGATTCAAGGTCGCATCGTTGTCGTTCGATCGTGTCGGCCGCGAGGGTATGTCATGGGCCGTGGCCAGCGCGGCACGGTTGGGAAAGGAAGGGCAAGGTAGGTATATGATCGAGGGTGGTGGGTGGTGGGTGGTGGGTGGTGAAGCGCGAGGAAGGTAGGCGTCGTCGTTCGCAGCCGGAACCAGAGGCAGTACCAGTACCAGTGCCTGTCTGTGTCTTTGGTAAGGAGGTAGGAGGTAGCAGGAGTAAGGTACAGAGTTGGTATCGACAAACTTCCGGTTGAAAGGAGCGGAGTGACTGGGCTGGACAACAAAGACAGCGACAGCGAAAGTGACCGACAGCGCGCAGTCGGCGTGGGTGGTTATGAGGGCGGCCGGACAGGCCGTGGCCGTCGTGTCTCGCTGTAGGAAGAGATCAGTGTTTCAGCAGCGCTCTAACTGCTCCGAGCGCTGACTTCACGCGACCAGGGTATGGGTATGTATGGCAGAACATGCAGAACACGAACACGCCACACTCGAAGGTCGCACGCCCGGACGCACGTGGAAGCACGAACTGGCCCGAGACGGGAGGGGAGGGGAGGGAAGTGAAGTGAAGGGAAGGGAAGGGAAGTGAAGGAAAGGGAAAAGGGGTGGTGGAGGTGGTGGAGGAGGAGGAGGAGGAGGAGGAAGAGGAGGAGGAGGACAGAGAGTAGAGAGTGGCGACGAGAGGCTGCTGCTGCTGCTGCTGCTGCTGGTACCTCCTCGACACACACGGTACCTCCTAGATACCTACTTAGATCTACGAGGTAGAGGTACCACCACTGTAGTCTGAGTAAAAGTAGCCGTACTGCACCTCCTACGAGGCAAGAGGCACTCGCTAGCCCAGACTCGGACCTGCAGTCCGTGAGCAGCGAAACGTCAGACGTCTGTGCGAGCGTTTCAGGTTGATCCGCCATCATCTCTCATTGGTCAACGTCGGCTCACCGGCTGCAAACCACCGCAGACCTTCTCGCGTGTGTCAGACCGTGGGCACATGACATACATACAGCTGCTGATCCTATGATGTGATAGGTTAGGCGGACCGAGGAGAACCTAGGAGGTCCGATCCTGCGTGTGCTGTTGCGATATATGGAGGAGGGAGGTACATGTAGCTACCTCCCACGAGAGAGACACAGAGAGAGAACACGTCTCGGGAACCATGACTGTGATGACACTCGACATGGGATAAATGTTTCTCGCCACGCAGGGCAGGGCAGTACAAGGCAGGGCAGGGCAGGGCAGGGCAGCACCTCCTGCTCCTGGAACATTACAATATCCAACCACCATCACAAAGATTGCTCGTGGAGTTGGCTTGATTTCTAATGCCGATGATGTTTTACCTCCTACACCTCTACTAGGGGGTAAGGTAGCTACCTCCTACATCAACCACCACCAAGTCACCATCATCACCACGATCGTCATGGAAAAGCTACGAGAGCGTATGGAGAGAGTGTTCTCGGATAAAGAGAAAGACGAGATGAAGAGGCTATCAGATAAGAATTGCTTGGGGTGTGTGTGTAGAGATAGAGAGCTGGGAATACGACAGCAGCGACAAGGCTAAGAACGAGCAGCGAGACAACCCCCTGCTACGCAGTACGACTGTATAGATGAGAAGCTCAGCACGCCTGTCGAGAGTAAGGCAACTCCTTGAACAATAAGGTAGGTAGGGTAACAACCACATCGTCCATCTAGGGTGTAAACTTATAGTTGTTGGCATTGAGCGAGCATATGGCCCAAAAGAACGTACCTCCTAGTATTCCTAATCGTTCGACTCTACAGAATTAGACAGATACATGCCTATAGGATCAAGCCGCCCCTCAACTCACGATTTCGGATTAATAGACCAACTCTAGATCAAGATCAGTTGCAGAGCTGAATGCTCTCTATAGCAGCAGCCGCTTCTGCCACCGTTTCCGTCTACAGGTAGGTAGGTGATGACGCAGGACGCAGGAAGTTGGAAGTTGGAAGAGTGCCAGACTGCCAGGTGGGCGTGGGTCAAGTGCGAGCCCCCGATGGGAACGGGGCCAGCCGCATCGGGCTTCCATGTCCAAGGTTAGTAGGTACTGTAACTGTAGGCAAAGTAGGCAAAATAGGTTGTCGGTTGTCGACGACGAACTCACCACGTCAGGAGGTAGTACCGCCACACGCCTCCAGTGTCCGTCCGTCCGTCCGTCCGTCCAGAGAGAGAGAGGGAAGAGCGACGAGTAGTGACCGTCGATGCCTTACCTTATCCTCTGGACACACCGTACGACCTTGCACCAGGCCGAGGCCGAGGCGCCAGCCCATCACGCGCGAACGAGCGTGTTTCCTCACTGACGCGACGGCGGGCTTTGTCGCCTGTTGCCCATCTCGCATCTCGCATCTCATCCTGCTGCGAGGGAGGAGAGGCCGCCGGCATCATATTCTGTCTTTTGCACCGCCCAGCGCCCACTTTCTTCCTTCCCTAAGGCACCCACCCACCACCGATTAATTACCTCCTCCTCCTCCTCCTCCTCACCCACCTCCACCTCCTCCTCCTCCTCATCACCCTCCTCCTCCTGGCTTCTCCCGCTCGCCAATCGTACCTGTATCATGCACACGACGTTGGAGCCTCCGGACCAGAATTCTTACTACGATATCCAATTCGCGCGTCGGTAGTCGTCCGACGCCTCTCCACCTGCTTGTGCTGACCGAGCGCTCCGCGTGCGTTAGCGCATGCCCCTTCAAAAATGGGCGACCCTCGCAATTCGTCCTCGCCAGCACCGCCAATCGACAGGCCTGGCCATCAGCAACCCGCCGTCGAGCCAGGACTATCGCGCGATGGCCCACCGCAACCTACAAGCCAGCCACAGCGACCTGTGCTTCGGTCCTCCACGAGCCAGCCGCAGCGACCGCTGCCGAGGCCAACGACTTCCTCTCCGCCTCTATCGCAGGAGTCCATCTCCAGAACATCTATTCCTCCTACCCACGCCCTCGCAGCTTCACGCGTTGACCGCTCACCGCCCCTGCTCCATCAGCCACAACAGCCTGTCGCGGATGCAGTGAATGCCGCCTTCGACGGCTCCCCCTCCAGTCGCCAACTGGACCCGGACATCGAGAAGCGCCTGATTGAGCAGGTGACGGAGCAGGTCATCAGGAATTTGCATCTAGCCAGTCTATCAGGACCGCCCACTGTGTCGACTGTGTCAGACTACTCGCGACCAGCCCCACTATCCCTTCCGACTGCCTCTCGCTCACCTCAGCAGCTGTCGCCAGCACACAGTTCCACCACCGACTACTTTCCGCCACACTTCACCCCTCCCTCTCCCGCCGTAGACAGAGATGGGTCCCCCCGCAGTAGCAAGGGCTCATCGCCAGAGCGAGAACGGGAACTGTCTGATACTGCCAGTCAGTTCGGTAGCAAGAGTCACGGAAGCGTTCGCAGCCGTGGCAGCACACGCAGCAATCAGGAGCAAGAGTCTACACCACGAGCGTCTCAGCCCGATGTTAGCGTGGGATCTTTTGATCCTAGTAAGGCGACGCAATTGGGTCAAGATGTGAGTGCCAGTGATGGGTTGCCAAGGACCAGAGGATCGTCTGAGGCCACCGCACGGCCATCACCGAATGATCCTCGCTCCTCATCTGATGCTGCCGCTCTGAATCAGGACCGCACTGCACAGCCTAACGGGAATCGAGGAGAGGACGACGAGCCTACAACTCTGGAGCAGTATTGGCAGCCGCTCTTTGAGAGCGGCACGCCAACCCCGCGCCTGGGTCAATTCTTGAGAGGACTAGCCATACACATTGTCGAGGACTATGAGCCCAAAGGAAGCCTGGTGATTGGGCCTAAGAAGATGCTTCGCTTCCTTGGAGAGACCAAAGTCGACAAGGAACATTACCCATGGAGTACCATCTTCGGCGGACAGATGTCCCACGAATCCATCTCAGTCATGTATCGAAAGTTACTGTGTCAACACCACTTCATACAACCAGAGCAGCACGCCCAGGATACTCCTAGTGTTCCCGCTCTGACGCCACATGGCTTCGCCCAATTCATGACGTGCCTCATCCAGGCTCACCCCGATACCGAGTATGCTCGATTGACAACAGCTGTGAGAGACATGCCCATCTCCAACGCGGATCAGGCAAAGGAACGTTTTCCCAAGGAACTTTCCAGACGATTGCTTCCGCAGAAATCGAATGTTCAGGCTGAACAGAGATTAATTGCAAGCCTTAACCATGAACCCGATCTGGTTCCTCTGGAGAGGGTCATACACGCAATGCCACCGCCGCCTCCTTCAGCACCGCCTGCAGCGTCTCCCAGGCAACAGACTTTCCTCGAGCGCGAAAGGGCTCCTTATACCCAGTCCGCATCACAATCGAACGCTGTGACCGACGATGATTTGACAGATACAGCTCCGCCTGCAATACCACTTGAACGCGAGCGTAAGCCGTACTTCGCCAAGGAAGGCAGCGGTAAGCAGTACGAGGCAGAAGTAATTCGTGACCGCGATAGAGACCGAGACCGAGACCGAGATCGCAGCCAGCGACAACCTAGCAGGCCAAATGCTAGCCAACAACGACCGGAATTGCCCCCATCACGATCGTCACGCCTAGATCCTAAATCCGCATTCAGTGGACCTCCAGCTACCGAACCTCCCAATGTGTCGTCTCCGAACCGGAACCAGAGGATGCCTCAAGGTCCACCACCATCAGCCAATGCTGGATCCTACTCCAAAGGTGGTCGCAGATCTCCACCTCTACGTGGGCCATTCCGCAGTGAGCCCATGGATATTGGGCAGGTACCGCCCTACGCACAATCAACTCGAGATCGAGATCGTTTCGCGGGAGATCCTGATGACGATCCCTTGCGAACCTTCGATATTAGAAGGGGTTCTGTACGTAACGATGAAGAGTTTGGCGGTCGGACTATCCCCCCACGAAACTCGCAATCTGGCCCAAACAGCCTTGATCCGACGCAACACGGGCCGGGTAGCAATTCATCTGGCTTCAATCGCGGTCCGATATCTGGCGGACATGAAGACAGACGGAGAAATTGGTATCCTGGCGCACCGGGAGGAACCGACGGTTATGGCAGCTATTCGAATAATACTTACGGACCTCCTCCCACGCACTAGAAGCGCAAGAGTAGCTCAGGCAGTACAGTACACAATAGCAGCTCCGCGGGCAGTCCCGGGCCTTCCATCTTGAAGAATCCCGGCAGATCCACACCTATGCGACAAAGCAGCGTCCGAGAAGCAAGCAACGAGAGCTTTGACAGTGATTCCTCTACCGATCGTGCCCGCCGCGCATTACGCAGCCGGTCTCGCACCAGATTACAGGTTGCCCTTGATGAAGTCAAACACAACGACATGATGTAAAATGGCACACTGTCGTTGAGACCGGCGCATCGATGCCATGACGTGCGCCATTGGATAACGATCTTGTTGATTGGTATCGAAGACCACCACTGACTTGATTTACCTTTGCCCTTTTTTTTTCTGGATTTTAGCTTTGTGGCTGATCGTCGAATATCCCAAGGATGACGTTGCGAGCGAATGGCGTGCATGATTTCTGAATCACGAATGACGACGACGGGCGACGAGCTGATGATGCTGCTGCTGCTGCTGATGATGCATGTGTTTTGAATTGAGTAGCGGTGACGAATAAATCACCAGGATCATCATTCCTATGTAACATTACAAACAAGTACGATGAAAGAGGTGTGTGTAGCACTGCAAACAAACCCCGTTCATCCCACTCACAGCCACTTTTCTCGGTCTTCCTTTCTTTCCTTTTTTTTCCTCTTTCTCTTTTTCCTTTTTTTTTCACTACAACACTCCTACTACATGACAAACTAGGAATAAGAAATCTCCAGAAACATCATAGCGCTCTGGCGCTCGTGAGAAAAGGTTGTAAAGGAAATACAGAGAGAGGTTGTTACAACCAGGTAGGTACTCAATGTTGTAAGTTAGAATATCAGGCACTTACACTGATTCGGTTAGGAGAAAAGTATAGGTCTGTCTCAATCGATAGGATTAAATCGTCACAGGTCTGCTGAATTCGAGTCTCCCTGCTCTCCCCGCGCGCAATCAGATATAATAATAATAATCCACTTCACCTAATCATCCCCAGTCCTTCCACGGCTTCCCCGATGCCGTCCTCCAAGATACTGCTTCCTCCCAGCAAGTCCTTTCCTCCATTTCCGTGTCCGCTTCGCTCACCCCACACCTCGTGAAACTTGATGCTCGCATCACTCGTTGCCACGACAAGACACCCTTCGCCCCCCTTCTTTCCCTTGGTGCCATTCTGTGATGGCCTGTTTCCATCGGCGCCCCCGGGATAGCCTACAGCATACAGCGCCCTCTCCTCACCCCACCATGGGATCCCCACCACCCTCTCACAACTAGGCCATGCGAACACGGCGACTCGAAATGGATGCTCGGGCTGGGCGAAACCAAACGTAGCAGCAACCTCTTTCCGTGTGGAACTCCACACCAGACTCGTCACCTGGGCATGACAGTCAATCGTTGCCAACCGGGCACCAGACACCGCGTGAAAGAAATGTATGCACCGATCATTGCTACCTCCACCAGCGGCCACGAGAGAATTCTGCCAGGGAGCAAAGCATATGGCTTTTACAGCTGCGTTCAGGGAAAAGACATGTTTCTCTTGTCCTGGGCCAACTGCCAAAACGTCGCCTTGGCCAGCGAGAGCGTCGCCCTGCGACAGCCTGCTTCCATTGATGACGGTGACATCGCTCGCAGGGCTGGCGAGATTGGCAGCACTGCTGCCGCTGTGACGTGGAAAAAGCTTCTTCGATTCGAAGAGATACAGCTGATTGTCATTGCCTCCAGTACCAAAGTACTCTCCACGCTTGCTCCATGCAAGTCCACAGACTTGCTGAGAATGACAGGTGAATCTTGCAACCAACGTCATGCTTCCGTGCCAGTCGAAAAGATCACGTTGATCTGGCGATGGCCATTCGACAGAATAATAGTAGACATTTCCCATCTCATCGCCAACCAAAAGCTCTTCTGTTAAAACAGTCAAGCCTGGTTCTTTGACGGACTGACGCCTAACAGCATTTGGTCGAAAGCACACACACGACACCGGAGCTGGCTGTTCGCTATCGAAGCGTGGATCGTTATCCTGTGGGCTCCATAGTGTGACCCGGCCGTCGGCGCGTCCAATGGCAAGAATTGAGCTTTCCCCCTCGATGGAACTGAAGGAGAGTGAGGTCACGTGCGCTCCAAAGGGGACCGTCAACGAGTCGGGAATATGTGCTGGAGTTGTGCCTTTCACTTCGGACCAGAGGTAGACATGGGGTCCCAGACCGACGGCGAGGCAGTGCATTGTATGAGAGTATGCCAAAAGCGAGCAGTAGTAGTCGTCTCGTAGTGCAGGAGCATCAAGGACACGGAATGGGATGATAGGAATATCCTTTGGCTTTCGCTTTGTAGGCTTTGTTGGTGAGCAGCCAAGACCATCAGTCTCCCAAGCACCATTGTTCCAGCGGGTTCGAGGGCGAGCGCTATCACTCTATGATCTGGGCCGAGGCGAGCAGGATGTTGGTGACGTCGTGGGTGAGCTATCTTCGAACATACTTGCTGGGGGAGTCACATCCATCGCGAGAGCTAGTCGATCGCCGTGTATCGCTTCGTCCTCACTTGGCGTGTGTCTGTCCAGGAAGTCCGAGGTGAAGTGCGGTGCATTGCTGCCACTTGTGAGTCTGCCACCTCTGCCATTGGTAACGCTGGCGACACCCTCTGTGACTACTGCGCCACCTACAGTCCACACCGCGCCCACGCTGGTGGCTCTCCTATTGGCGAGCAGGTCCGCTGGAGTAGACGGTGCTCCCCGAGGTCTCGCAGATGGCGGTGGTGTGCGTATGGTTACGAAGCGGTCGTCAATACATGGCCGACGGCGACGACTCGGTCCGAATGGGTCGTCTTGCGAAGGTCGTGTTCGTGGTGGTGTCAATTGGAGATCTTGTTTCGTAGGTGTGCACGCTCGGCCGGTTATGAAGCGGTCACGATGCTTCCACAGCGCAGTTCGATGTCGGGTAGCTGATTGCTGCCTGGTGGGTGTGGTGGGCTCACGTTCCGCGAAGAGGTCATCATCCCCGTCCTGATCCTAATCGTGAGTGGTAGATCTGCTTCGTGGCACTTCATCCTTGGAAGCGGAGCCGGTCCGGCGGGCCGTAGACAGGATGCCATCGAGTCTTCTTGTACCATTTGGCTTGTCGATAGCTGGGATAGTTAGCGCCATGGTCGTGGTAGTAGACGACCTTCTTCTTCCACGCCACGAGGACCCAGTCATGTGGGAGGTTTGGTGGTTTCTTGCGGCAGACCCGGCACCGACATCCCTGGCCCCAGTGATGGAGTCTGGGTGGTGCATTTGCTCGAAGTGGCTCATGGGTCGATGGAGGCGGTCTGGGAAGCGGTTCGAGACGACTGGCAGGAAGAGTGTCGTCGCGCGCGGGCTCCTCGACCACTCGAGCGGGCTCTGCGAGAGAGGAAGTGGTGGAACCACAGGCTTCGCGGAGGAGCTGCAGCAGTGGCCGTGGGGATGTTGGCATATCAGTGCGGGAGGCAAAATGGATATCAATAATGCGGAGAGATGTGCAATGCGTAGGTCAGGTCGGAGAAGGTGTTGGCTTTAGCGTGAGGAAGTAGTGCATGTGTAGGATAGAAGAACGGGACGGGACGGGAAAGAAAGGGAGGGACGGACGGAGTTGGGAGGGACGGGAAGGGAAGGGAAGGGAAGGGAAGGGAAGGGAAGTAGGACATGTGCCTGAGGTATCCAGAGCTGAGGTAGGTAGTTCATATTTCATTATACACCGCATGTACCTAACTTTTCTGCATTTCCTCCAGCGACAGACCAGAAACCGCGCGCGATGGCAAGTGTAAGTTGACGGCGATGATGATGATTATTATGATGATGATGATCGCGAGTGAGGAAGGCGCTCCATGATAGGCGGGTGAAGTGAAGTGAAATGAAGTGAAAGTGAAATGAAGTGAAGACAAACTGGCTGACAAGGTGTGTTCGATCGCCACAGCATGGAGTCAGCCGGGGAAGCGTGCCGGAAAAGAGCGCACGCGATCGGGACAAGGAGAAGAAGCACATTGTGCAATACAAGGCGCTGGAGCGCGACGTCTTTGAGCGGGTATGTTAACGTGAAGAAGTAGACGAGTGAGTTGTCATATGCATGGTGCTGAGCAGTGGTGGCGAGACACAGATATCCGCCCACGACTTTTCCCACGCCACTCTCCAACTCACCTCACAACTCCTGCACCAGAACCCAGAGTACTATACCATCTGGAACCACCGCCGCGTCATTCTCGAGTCGGTCTTTGCCGCCGAGCTGGATCCCGGCAAACAACAACAACATGGCGTACACATACCTCCGGTCGAGGACGGCGATGCCGCCGCCGCTGCAGAAGCCAATCTGACTGTCCCGCAGCGCGAGATCCTGCTGCTCATCAAGGAAGACCTGTCCTTTCAAATCCCTCTCCTCAAGCAGTGGCCTAAATGCTACTGGATCTGGAACCACCGGCAGTGGCTACTCATGACAGCCACGCAGCACATTCCCGCCCACGCCACAATCGACCTCTGGAAAGCCGAATTGGGACTGGTGGGTAAGATGCTATCTCTCGACAGCCGAAACTTCCACGGCTGGAATTACCGCAGAGTCGTAGTCGAAAACATCGAACGCCTTTCCCACTCCTCCATGTGCGAAGCCGAGTTTGCCTACACGACCCAAATGATCAACAGCAATCTCTCCAACTTCAGCGCCTGGCACAACCGAGGCCAACTCCTCCCCCGATTACTCCACGAACGAGCCGCCGACGACTCGGCTCGCAAACAGGCCTATGACGAAGAATTCGCCCTCATCACCAAAGCGTTATACACCGACCCTTACGACCAAAGTCTCTGGTGTTATCATCAATATCTCATGTCCGCCCTCGAAGAACACAACCCCCACGCGCCCATCATATTACAACGTCTCCACACATCCGACAGAATCCAATACTTTGCCCGGGAAATTTCGAATATCACAGATATGCTCGACGGCGCGGAAGATTGCAAATACATCTATCAAGCTCTGCTGGAATACTCTCGTAGATATCTCGAACTGGCTGAGAGGGATCGTGATGGTGGTGGTGGTGGTGATGGTGATGATGATGAAAACGTGCCTCCTACTACTACTAATACTACCAGTTCTACCACTACTACCACTACTACTATTGCAACTGCCAAGGACTTGACGGGTTGGTTGGCCGAGTTGCAGAAAATTGACCCGTTGAGGCAAGGTAGATGGCGGGATCTGGAGCGGAAATTGAAGAGCAGCAGTATGATGATGATGACGATGACTCAGTAGCGTTTTTGCTGTGGAACAAAATACATCTACCTACATGTACCTACCTTAGTCTCATATAATATTAAAACAGACTTCACGATTCTTATGCCATCTGAATACGTACGGCATTACTCCTCATAATGCCACGGAAATGACTATCTAGGTAAGTACATCTTAGTGTACCTGACGTATATGTCTTGATGCGTGTTCTATCACTACCTTGTAGTTATAGCGTCGTGGTGCTCATATATACATTTCCAATCCCTACATGACCTTATGCTCTGGTGACCGTGTATATGCCAATCGCCAGCAGGGTATCATCAAATCATTATTACCACGTCCACATCGTATATCATGTACTGCGATGCCTCCCCGGGGGAAAAAAGAGATTACCCCTCTCCTGGATCTACCACAACCCAAATCGCTTCTTGGGCTTCTTGTCACTGCTCCACACCTCACTCTCATCAATCATTAGTTCCAGCGTGTCCTCCTCCGCGTCGTCTTCGTCTCTCGCCATGCGGCCCAATTGTTTATGTATCATGGGATCCTTCTCCATCTCCTGCCACAGCTCCAGCTCGAGGTCCTCGGCGTTGCCATTGCGATTGCGATGCCACCGGGTAAACTTCCACGGAGGCCAACATCTCGCCACGACAAGATTTCTCTTGGCAGCAGCGTACACCCACTCCATCGTACAGAGCACTCCAAATGCCAATAAAAGAGTCAGCCACCAGTTCGGATCCCGGCCAAATACCTCATGGAAACCTCCTCGAACATCATACGGCGACAGGTTATTCCCATAGATGTGAGACATGAAACCGTTCCATGCCCACCAACCGCCGACTGTAATTGCCAAAGATCCCGCGACGATGAGAGTCTTGTAATGGGTTTCGATGAACAGACATTTCCAATTCGTCCAAATGATGCCAAGAGAGAAGCACAAGTTTCCCAGTGCAAAAAGTCCAGTGTCTCCCATGACATTGGCGGGGCCATAGAATTTCCAGCAGATGTACCAGACCAGGATCCCTTGAGCCGCGGCATGTACGATCCAAGCAAAATACATCCTGAGATTGAGACCTTTGTTGCGCTGGCCGAAACTGTACAGTTCTGGCACCGCCAGAAGAGTGTTCTCATGGAGGTCCTTTTCGAAGATTCCTGGTACAATCACGCAGAGTGATGTGAACAGCGTATTGAGGACAGTCAGCGACCACTGTTCGTACAGAGAGGTCCCAGTAAAGCCATCGTGCTGCTGAAACAAAGCTTGCATAAAATAAAAGTACATCTCCTTCCAAAATGTCAGTAGAATAAATCGCGCTGTTCGGATGTACTGGTAGCGACCGTGCACGAGGAGAAGTCGTTGGAGGAAACGAAATTGCGCAATGCTGAAATCGGCGACGCGAGCTGCTTGCAGTCCTTCTTTGCCAGAGATGCCGATACCAACATGAGCGGCCTGTATCATGGCAATGTCATTGGCTCCATCACCGATTGCGAGGGTGAGGCCGGGCAAGCGAGCTCGGATCGCCACCACGATATCTGCCTTCTGGGCGGGAGAGGCACGGCACACAATGACCGAGTCGACGTTAGCAATCAGAGTGGTGAAGAACAACAATCGCAACTGCGGATCGGTGTCGATGACAGAGAGGGTGTGGCCATCGATGACAGCCACGCTATGACTGTCGCCATCGTATACAATGTCGCTCATTTGGCCTTGCAGGTCGCCCTTGGTGCTATCCAGGATGTGAATGAGCGAAGCAGGTCGACAGATGCGTGCCGAATGCGCAATGTTGATGGCAGTTTCCCGTTTGTCGCCCGTGAGCATCCAAATGCGAATGTTGGCACGCTGTAAGCGATCGATGGTTTCCGGCACACCATCCTGGAGGCGATCTTCAATGGCCGTGCATCCAAGTAAATCCATTCCTTGCTCGATGATTTCAGCCGCATCTTCAATTCGTTCTTGTCGATTCACGAGAGAAATGGTGGCCTCTCGGTACAATTTACTCCACGAAAGATACTCCTCCGGTTCGACATGGTTGTGCGAGTAGAGCAGAGTTCGGAGCCCTTCCGAGGCGAAATCGTCCATATGCTGGAAGCACTTGGAGAACAGAGCTGCTTCATCTGCATGCTCCAGAGCCCGAACATCGTCCCGTAGACTGCCCGGATCAAGGCTGATCGTGGGCAACTCGAGCGTGGCTCTTCCCTGAGCAAAGATTGGGCGCAAGTCTGTCGACCTTGCTCTGTCAATGGTCATCGAATGTCGCACATCCATCGAACTTCTCCCGCGCTCGTGCAAACTTGGTCTACCCCCAAAGCTGTTCCTGCACTCTTGCATGCTCTTTCGAAGGAGCTGTCTGCTGGCATCCATGCTGCGACGTACTTCCGCGGACTTGCGCGCTGCCAGCTGAGACTGTCGCAAGCGAGGAATGATCGCGCTGTCTGCACCTTTGCAGATGAGCCAAACACGACCATCAGGGCACCTCACCACGATGGACATACGTTTCCGCCTGCTGCTAAACTCAATGACTTCCAGGATCTCGTACACTTCTCGCGTCTCCTTGTGACCACATTGGACCAAAAGTTCAATCTTCTGCGACGTGCGGTTTACAACAATGAATCCCATCTCTTTTGCAGCGCGTACTAGTGCCACCTCGTCCGGACTTGAGGCCTGGAAATCGATACCATCCTTCTTGACTTCGGGTAAGGCAGTATGGCAAAGTGCCATACCTAAGATGAACTCTCGCCCTCTTCGCGCCATTGGTGAATGTGGTTCTCGCAGAATCAGCCCCAGCAACTCGGCTATAGTCCGTTCTGCAGGTCGATGATGCTGCATAGACTTTCGTGATAACGTCTGCGACTTCCGAGGAAGGTGAGTGTGGCTTGATGGGCCTTCGCCCACCTCTCGTGTCTCGACGACGATCTTGTCAGCATCGACCTTTCCGGGATGAGCAGTGGACGACCCCTTCAAGCCAGGCTGTTCTGTTTTCGTGGATGACACGACTGCATCTTTATCGTGGGCCCAAACTATACCACCACATGACAGGAACTGAAAGTTCATTACGTTTTCCGTGAGAGTGCCCGTCTTATCGGAGAGAATGTAGCTTATTTGACCCAGATCTTCCAGAATGGTGTTCGTGTTACAGCTCATGGGAGTGCCGCTTGCTTCGTCAAACATGGCCACGTCGCTCTGCACCATAAGCCTTTGACCGATCTTGACAATCTCCAATGACACATACAACGCCAGCGGTATCACGTTGTTGAACATGATGAGGTATCCAATGATGATTTGTTTGAATTCCGGCGCAGCATTATGCAGGTACCATGCACCTTTTTCGAAATTATGGTGCCATATCAAGTAGCCACCAGATACACCGACAGAGAGGACCACAACGTAGAAAATCAAAGTCAACACAATCTGATTGGCGTACTTTTCAAGCCGAGGGACTTTTGCTGGAGCGTGGTGATTGGCGTTCATGCGAATTTTGCATTCTTCTCCCGTGTTGATGACGATGCCGTAGATATGGCCCGTATTACGCAGGACGCTCCCTCGCATGACAACCTCGTTCAATGTCAGTGGAAGGGTCTTGCCTTCAATTGCGAGCTTGCCATTGAAATCATAAAGGTCCTTATTTGGGTCCTCGACATGAAGTTCAGCTTGGAGACTCTTCAGTTCTGCCAGGGTGGAACAACATTTGAGCAAGTCTGGAGGGGCTTGCTTGGTCTTCAGAGTGGTTTCCCCGTCGAGAGCCATGGTCTCGACAAAGGCGATGCCATTCTCGCCCGTGCTGTAGAGCAACACGATATCTGCTGGGATAGGCTCATCGCGCTTCAGCTTGAGAACATCCCCGACTTTGATATCGTGCCATTTCGTGGCGCAGTCCCAAGTCAGCTCGTCGTCCTCGTCGGGCTCATTCTCGAGGGTCATGTCCGGTTCGATCTTCCCCGCCCATCGTAGTACGGAACGCTCCAACACCGTCCTGGCCAGCGACGTTCTCACTTCCTGCTGAGGTGAAGAGTGCTGCTTCAGCCGCAGGACCCTAGAGAGTTTGTTATTCTCCACATTGTCCATGCGATGCCTGCCCCAGTCATCGTAGCCCTCCTTCAACACTGTCAAGAGGATAAAGAAGGTCAGTGGCAAAATGGTAGTGTAGTTGCCAGTAGTGGACAACCCGGGTATGGCTTGTGGGATACCAATGCAGATGAAGTAGAAGTTATGGAGACGAGTAGCCTGGAAGAAGATTTGCTTGGGAAGGAAATCATAGATGGTATAGCGGGAGGAACGTATGGTGTTGGACAAGTAGGCATGGCCACGCCTCTCGTCAATGAGAGGCTGTTCGTGGGTTGCTCGACACGAGACATGTCTGCCGTCCTTGCTTACAGGCAGAGGCTTGCGGCGCAGAACGAGCTCAACAATGTATCGTTGGTAATACAGCTCGGCCGGTTTCCTAATGCTTCGTTGGTACCAGTTGTTGCATCTCGTCGCTGCAGTGCTGTGGGTGTTGTCCATGATGCCCATCCCGTCGGTGCTGCAGTTCGACTTCCTCACCGCCGCCGCCGTTGCTATTGCTGTTGTGGGTGTCGTCGTCCCCAACATCCGCCAATCACCGCTCCACGACCATTCAACGCGCGTGGTTGCTCATTGTGTTGTTCGGTGCTGTGGTCCTCGATCGGCGTGCGCGGGAGAGATGGATGATGGGGGAGGGCGAGAGAGCGAGCGTGTGTAGGAGTGATTGCAAGAGAGAGGGAGGGAGGGAGGAGTGGGAGAAAGAGAAAGAGAGAGAGAGAGAGAGAAGTGAAGAGGTCGACAGCGGTACAAGTTACCTGAGAATAGAAACAACCTTGAACGGGAAGGTACAGGTAACGTTCAGCTGCGGCTGGAGATACCTTGCGGCTTGCCCCGCGAGCCGACCGACCCGCCCGACCCCACCGGCCCGACCGACCCGCCCGCCCGCGCCGATGGATCGGAAAGACTTCGTTCCACTAGGAGGTATAACATCATTAACTAATCATTATCAAAACAACCAGAAGCACATCACTTCTTGTTTGTTTATCTACCTATTTATTCATTTATTTAATCACTCACTTCCAATGGCCACACCACCCTCACCTCCCCCCAACGTCTCCCTCTCCATCTCCGAAGGCACCCTCCACACCGACGACCACATCCCCCTCTACACCAAAACCTGGACCAGCGACCCCCCATCCCTCACCGCCCGTCTAGTCTTCGTCCACGGCTTCAGCGACCACATCAACTGCTACGGCACACTATTCCCCTCCCTCGCGCACCGAGGAATCAAAGTCTACGCCTACGACCAACGCGGCTGGGGCCAAAACGTGCGTTCCCCCCGCGACAGAGGCAACACGGGCAACACGACACGCATCCTCGGAGATTTGACTTGCATGTTGGAATCCGTGCTCGCGCGAGAAGAGGAATCGCACATTCCGCTCTTTCTGATGGGTCACAGTATGGGCGGTGGAGAAGTCCTCTGGTATGCAGCCAATGGACCACGGGAGATTCGAGCGCGGATTCGAGGGATTTTGTGCGAATCGCCATTTATCGCGTTGCCTCCGGATTCGCGGCCGTGGAAATCTACGGTGGTGTTGGGGAAATGGGCGAGTCGCGTGTTGCCGCAGAGGCAGATGGTGTCGAAGTTGGAGACGAGTAAAATGTGTCGCGATGTCGAAGTGTGTCGGGAGTGGGACGAGGATCCGTTGTGTCATGATACAGGGACGCTGGAGTGTTTGACGGCGATGTTGGATCGTGCGGCGGATTTGGAGAAGGGGAGGGCGGTGGTCCAGGAGGGGGAGGGCGAGGGGGGCAAAACGAGAGTGTGGATTGGGTTTGGGACGGGGGATCAGGTAGTGAGTTATGAGGCGTGTGAGAAGTGGTTTCAACGCTTGCAGGTGGAAGATAAGGAGTTGAAGGCGTATGAGGGATGGTATCACAAGTTGCATAGTGAGCCGGGAGACGACAAGCGCACGTTCGCTCACGATGTTGCGCAGTGGATCTTGGATCGGAGCGGCCCTTTGGACAATGCTGTGAAGCCTCGATTGTAATGAGCCGAGATGAAGATATCCATGCTGTGAATGAATTGATGAGGAGATGATTGTTGAATCATATTTGTGCCATGTACCGCATCTATGCAGTGCCATCCATGTATGTACAATTGCGGATGGATATACACTTGAGACTACTGAGCTCATAGTACTGCAGCAAAGATTACCCCAAGTCAAAGTACCTCCTTCCCAAGCAATTCTTTTACCAAAAAAACCCTCCCTCTCTCACACGCAGACTTACCCCTCGCCATCATACTCCTCCTCCTCCTCCTCCTCCTCCTTCAACCCCTAAGAAGTAAGCTGATCCCTCACCCTCCTCAACAGCGGCTGAGACTCCCCATTCCCCTCCCCAGCATCGGGTTTCGGATACGGCAACCAAGAAAATTCGCCCTCGTCAATCTTGGCCACCCTCCAGGTCCGGTCGGATTTGGCAAGTTTGAAAAACTCTTGATTCTCCTCGAAACTGCGGCCGCCCGTCTCGGGGGAGTAGAGATAGGTCCAGACACCGGCGAACAAGTTGGTGGCGGCGAAGATGAGATAGATGTAGAAGTAGAGGTTGTTGAAGAGGATGGGGGTGATGAGTGTGATGGTGAAGTTGGCGAGACCCTATGTGTGTGTGTGTGTGTGTGTGTATCATTATTGATTAGTAAGGTAGGTAGGTATGATGTTGATGTTTATGTTTATGTTTTTTTTTTCTTTTCTTTCTTTTGATCATCCATCCATCCTACTACCTAGTATGATACTACATGCAGGTAGGTAGGTAGGTAGGAGGGAGTAGTGAAATACTCCGGGGTAGGTAGGTAGGTAGGTGGGAGAAAAAAAAACGTACCCAAATGACCACCGAAACCGCGGTCCCATGCGCCCTCGCAGCCGTGGGAAAAATTTCCGTAGGAATCAACCAGACGGGCGTCAACCATCCAATACCAAACGCCCCCGTCGCCACAAACAGCGCCACAATCCCCGGGACGGCGACGGCGTGGATGGGGATCTGGAGGTCTTCGTGGTAACGGGAGAGACCGCCAAAGACGGCCAGGAGCAGGAAACAGGTCGTGAGAGTGCCCGAGCCGTAGAGCATGACGGTGCGGCGGCCGAGGGCGTCGATGAGGATCCAGGCGAGAGTCATGAGGAGGAAGTAGGAGATGAAGTTGGCCATGGTGAGGTATTCGGAGAGGCGCACGCCGTAGCTGTGGAAAGGGGTGCAGATCAAAAGAAAAATGTCAGCGATTTCCATCGCAAAGGCTATGTTTGTTGGAGTGGGAGGTAGATGATGTTCAGGGCCTGTCTTACCCCAGCTGCTCGAAAATTTGAGGGCCGTAGACGCTGATGGCACCATAGCCTGTCAGCGCTTGATTGATTTGTCCCATGATAGTCAGCATCTAGCACACAAGGTCAGTCAGTCAGTCAGTCAGTCAGTCAGTCGTCATGTCTACGGAACGCGTCAAGTGTGAGGCTCACAGTCGGATGAAACTGTGTATGACTAGGCGTGAACATCTCCTTGTAACCCGGCTCCTCATCACTCTCCTGCTCCGAAGCCTTGACGAGCTCATCGCACTTGGTCTTGCCGTCCTCATGGCCGAGAATCTGCTGCAAAGCCTCCGTGGCATCGTCGACGCGGTCGTGGTGGACCAACCATCGCGGGCTCTCGGGCAGCCAGTAGATGAAGGCGAAGAGAGAGAGCGGATACACTTGCATAGCCTAATCACACGAACGTGTCAGTTGATGGTGAGTGACCATACCGGTAACGGTCTGGTTGCTGGGTGTACGGACGATAATCGGCAGTCTCCAAGCCCATTCGTTATATTTGCCCAGATAGACGGTGAGTACCTAGATGTCATGAGTGTTGTGTCCGAGAAGCAGACAATGTATGCCGCCGTTGAGCATATCAAGTTCTGCTTACCAGGTTGATAGCGAATGCCTAGTCCAAACACCAACCAATTAGCAAGCGTCTCATTTCTCGCAGAAAAAGATCTCGGCAAGTCAACTATACCATATTCAATCCAAAGATATTCGCTTGAAACTCCTGCGCCAGAGCCTTTCCTCTGCTATCATCCGAGCTCAACTCACTACTGTACACGGGGACGACGGAGTCCACGCCACCAATGCCCAAGCCCATAACCACGCGTCCGAGATACATGACAATCAGCGGAGCCAGGGGTTCTCTGCTGTAGCGCAGTCCAGAAATGAACATGATGAGATTGCCCAAGGAGGCCAGAGCGAGAGAGAGAAACAGGGCAGGTTTTCTTCCGAATCGATTGGCGAACCATGAGATGAGCACGGCACCGACAGCAGTGCCTAGGTAGTAGACACTGACGATTAAACCGACTTGCGCGTCTTCCTCTGCAATGCCCATGGTGGAGAGATAGTTCTTGTTGGTGTTGATCAGGGACATCATTCCTTGGTCATATCCTGCTCACCACCAACGAAGGCAGCGGGTCAGTTGCAATCCATACCTTACATATGAATAGACTGGACGACGACGTACCATAGAGGGCGATGGCAGTCGACGAAAAGGCGACGACCTACAGCCAAAAGGTGAGGTGAGTGACAGTAAGCAAACATCTTTGCGTATGGCAGGCCGCGAGAGCAGATCTCACCTGGTTTTTCTTGTCGCCCAAGAAGGACTTGATGGCGGCCATGATGGTGTTGTTGTCGGGCGAGGAGGCTATGGCCCTTGTAGGTACAATTGGAGTCAGCCGGTGGAAAGGAAATAGAAAAAAAAAGGTGCTCGGAAGTGGCGTCGGTAGCGTTTTGTCCTCGATCATAGCATGACGTCGTACCAAAGAGTCCAACGAACTCTACCAGTACATGTACCTCCTACCCAGGCGGTGACGGATCATATGTGTTGGCGGCGACAATGGGATGGGGGGCTTGAGTCTAGAGTTATCTATACCACCTACAGAACACACTTGGCATTCAGAGTGAATATGAGTGAATATGAGTCCACATCTTCTTCCATCAACTGATTCCAGTCTGGGTCAGAGTCTGTCGAGCAGTCGTCAACTTCAAGCCAATCCTCGCATCGAGTTCGAAACTGCCCCAATTTTCCACCTTTGCCAGCTCATCGCTGCACATTTGGAGCGTGGCGCCATCGCCGTCCTGGCCACCCGCTTCCTCCCACAGACAGACACAGAGCTCATAGTGCGCGACGGGCAACACCCACGAATCGGCGTGATCGCAGGCGGTGATGTGATGCGGCTGATAGCAGAATGCATGCTCGGCCAGCATCGTCTTGGCCTGGTCGGTGTGGCGCAGATTGCGGAGAACTGTCGCCTGGAGGACGGCGAGAATGGCCTTTTCGTCAATGGCTTCATTCGCCCACGTCGGCTGCTCGAGGGACCACGCCAGTCGTGCCATGGACTCCTTCAAGTGAGACTCGGACTGCCTGCGATAGCCGGCCCAGAAGTAGATCATCTCCTCGATGGGAGAGACACCGATCGCATCCACGAAATCGCTCCCACCACCACCACCACCACCACCACCACGTACATGGGCGGCACGCTGGTGCCATTTGGCCAACTTGCGCGAAATGTATACGTCCAAGGGCAGCTGTCGCGCCATGAACTTCTTCTTGCCCGTATTGGCAGCAACTTGATTCAGGACGTGCATCGCCTTGTCCCGATAGGAGTCGGCCAGCTTCGCGTTGGTGTGTCTATGTTCGCGGTAGAGCTCCACATAGCAGCAGCCCGCGAGATAGTAGTACAGCCCGTGACTCCAGTTGTTCAGTTCGATGCATCGCAAAAACGACGTTGCGCACTCCTCGTAGCGATGCAAGAACATGTACGCCATACTCATCTCAAACACCCGCAGCGCCTCCATTTGCTTCATGGACGAAGTCGTCGTGGCTTCGTCGCGCCTCAGGATACAAAGCGCGCCCTCGAGATCCCGCTCCAAGCTATGCATACGCGATTCCTCCAAAATCCACATAATCGACCGCGGATAGAGTTGCCTCATCTCCGCAAGCAGAATCTGCAGCCGCTGCTTGGGGTAAGCCTCTCTCCGGTGGATCTCACAGAGCGCCACGGCAGCATTGTAAAACGGCAACAGGCAGAGGCCAGCCATGCCGCCATTGAGATTTTGCTTGAAAGCTGTCGCTCGCCACAGCAGACCGAGAGCACTCTCGCGATCGGTGGCGCGAAAGGAGAACATGGAGAGGATCTTGCTGAAGGCCGGAGGGACCAACGAGAGCAGGAGTTGCAGTAACCCAAAACAAAAAGCAGCTCCCGAGTGTATGAAGATGTCGATCGGGTCATCGGTGATGGCTCTAAAGTTCAGCTCATCTGTACGCGTTTCAATGCCTTGGAGTGACTCCTGCAGCCGAAGTCTGCTCAGATCCAGATGACCTTGATATTCGCGCCGTGTCGCCTGGTCGTCGAGCAACTCCTCGACCGCATCCTTGAAGTCGCCCTCCTCGTCTTCCACGGGGGTCAAGACGCCCGATGTAGAGGCTGAATGATCTGGCGGAGTGCCAGGAGCCGTTGTGCTAGTGGCGGCCAGCGAAGAAGATGCTGAGCCGGAATGATGCTTCTCCAGGTACTTGTGCTCAGCCTCCACAATCTCCTGGAGCGTCCCAAACGCCTTTCTCAACTTGTAGAATCCCTTCAGCGACTCGGTCAAGCTCTCGTGCAGCACCGCCACCACGGCGGCCATCAACTGCGCCTCAGCTTGACACAGGGCATATTCGGAGCCTCGTGGGTAGATTTTGCTCTCATGGCCCGTCGAGGAATCCCTCACCGCGCGCTTCTGATGCTCGCTGGCCGACGCTTCCGCCTCGGCTAATCGTAAGGCCTGTAGAGGAGTCGAATGTAATGAGAGTGATTAGTGATGATTATCAAAAAGAAAAAGGAGAAAAGAGAAAAGAAAAATGTAATACCGCTTGAGCCATAATCTCCTTTTCAAAGCCCAGCGTAGCGCGGAGAAACAAGGCCGTCGCCGCGCCCAGCATATGAAATGGCGACGTTCCCTTGGACAACTCTGCTTCCGCCTTGTCGACCTCTGCAAAAAGAAAAACCTCATCGTAAGCACATCATCATCATCATATACAACTTCAATGAAGATTTTTTTTTCTTTTTTTTTAATACATCGATTCGCAAATCGCATGTCCTCCGAGGAGGGCCAATAGATCTTTCGTACCATCGTTCAAAATGAGCGCGCCATGCCGCATCGCGTCCGCCACTGCGCACGAATTATCTCGTCAGTCGCCGTGATTTCTTTGTATTTTTTATTTTTTATTCTTTTTTATTTTTTCTTTTTGGCATTCATTCATTCATTCATTCGGTGGCACGCTCACATGCCAGCGGCTCATCCAGCGCCGTCAGACTCCTGCTCGAGTGCACACTCGGCTTGGCGGTGCGAAGCCATTTCATCGCCATGCCGTTCGATCCCACCGGGTGGGAGGAAGAGGGAGGGAAACCTTCGGAAATGATGGTGGAGAATAGATGGATATGAGTGGACACAAAAAAAAAACACATTTACATGTGCCTACTGTACCTACCGGAGGTACATGTATCCAGGACACATCTCTCAGCCTACGCGTAGGATGACGGCATGCCAGGCGAGTCGCGGCTCGCGTGGCGTGGCGTGGCTTGCATCATATCAGCCGGCTGTGCCTGGAGCATGTTTGATTTTTGAAGCGGGTCAGACTTGCCAAGTCCTATATGTGCTATATACCTAAGGTACCACTACGCCATCTACCTGAGTAGGTAGGTTTGACTGCTCGAACTCGACTGCTGCACAGGTCGCTTGAGATAAGTCTGCGCTGGACAGCATTTCTAGGGTCAACCCCCTTCGTATTCCGACATAAAGGTAGCAGCAGACATGTAAGCAGCTACAATCATCCATGTCGGAGCGAGACAGCGTCATGCCACATCACCCGTTGCGAACATGAAAGCCAATGATTGGTACCCCCGGACTTCTGCTGACAAGATGGACGCCTGAGAGTCACTCCAGAGACTCCTTGGTGCTTACTCGGAGTGGACAGGCACCTTGATTGCCCGTGAAGCAACGCCTGAGATGCTGCCGAGAAGGATGCGGGTGGCACCCACCTGCTGAATATGCTCTGCGTCAATCCATATCTTCCAAAGTACTCCCTTCGCCCTGACCATAGTTCTCAGGCACCAACACGCCCACCAGACAAGTCTCCAGCATGTTCTCCCAATTCACCCAAGGATGTACGTCCATGAACAGTTTGGTGCCATCCCGTCCTGCCGCCTTCATCAATTCAGCTTCGCCGCCTGGATGAAAGGGTAGATAGGGGGTAATGTTGTAGACCTTGCCTTGCCAACTAGACCACGCTGGCTTTCCCTTTCGACCCGTCATGGTTTTCAGCTGACCCGGCGTCACTCGCTGGAAAGTAGTGACGCCCGACATATTGCCCGTCTTGGTGAGAGCGGCCCAATCCATGGGTGAGTGACCCGGCTGGAGGAGGACTTTGTTGCGCGGGTTTGGGGTTGCCTTTGCGGTGCCATTTGGTGCCAGACTGGAGCTCACCCGCTGTTGGCTTGCCACGGGAGGGCCACGATTGGGAAGCGGTCCTGTGCTGGGAACTCGAAGGCCGGCGGTTGCGCTCGGTCGCAGTGTAGTGGCGGGTCGCGAGGGAGGAGGCATAAGAGGACTGCCCGCATTGGCGTCGAGCCTGGGCGGCGGCGGCGGCGGCGGCGGCGGCATCATCGAAGAGGCGCGCTGTGCGCTGTTGACAGCAGGGAAAGATGGTGCGCTCGGTTCATCTTCGTCGTCCTGTTCGTTGTGCCGGCTCAGGTCGAGGACGGGCACCTGGCCCGGAGGTGTCCTCGACGTGGCTTTGGGCGTGGTATCGCCCTCCGCCATGTCTTCATTCTGGGAGTCATGGACGGTATCTCCAGGACCAGGAGACAGCCAGCTTGGCAGAAGGCTCTTCAGCATGCTCGAGAAGAGGAAGAGAAAGAAAAGGGAAAAGGGCAAACGATGTGCCTGCGCCTTAATGCCATGAGGAGGGGCTGTACCCCCTCATACCTCCTCTTAGAGGTAGGGCTCGCCGAGAGTCCCGTTATGGGACCGGTCTTTAACCTTATATGGAACGGTACGTCATCAGACCCCCGGAGAGCCTTGCACCTTGCCATTGCGTTCACGTGCTCCCTCTGCTTCCTCCTAGCTTACTCAGGTACCTCCTACATCTGTAGGCAGACAGAACAACCAACGCACCAACGCACCAACGCACCAATGATCCTCGCCCGAGCCATCTTCACGCGTGTCTTGCGCCCGTCTGCGCCAACGAGACCGCGTCTGCTTGCCGCCACCAACACGCGCTGTGCTTCCCACGCGCCCCTGCGATGGCGCCTTGTCGCCAACCAGCGCAAGTCCAACAAGGATCGCATCGATGATATTGTCGAACTGTATGCTACCGCACAAGACGAGTTTGACATTGCCATGGAGGAGACGGAAAAGGCCAGCGTCTACGCCGAGGAGGACAGAAAGGCTGCCAGGGAGGAGTTGACCAAAGTCCAGGAGGCGTATAATGCGACGATTAATGGCGAAGACCAGAGGCTTGCTACGTGGTGTAAGAGCCGTCTTGGCCAGAAGATGCGGGAATTGGAACAGAATGTTGCGAATATGGAGGCGTTGGCTCTCAACCAGGACTGAGTAGTAACAAGGTAGCTATTGCTGCCATTTCGAAAGTAGCAGCTTTGTGGGCTGGCAGAGGAAATTGTGCTGAACAGAGACGGTACGGTCGAGAGTGCCTCCCTTTGCATCAAATCATGGCACGCCAAGAGTAGTGCAGTACCAACTTACCAAGAGAACACCTTTGATCAGCCAAGATGGATGTCAATGTGGTCAGCAGTCATTTTCCGGCCCACCGAAACATCACGCCCGCGACAAAGTCTGGTACAACATGTGGAACCTCAAAGTCTCAACTCTATATATTCGCTGGTCACCAGCTACAGAAGTCCAATTCATTCCATCATCCACAACCCGCTATCACATGGCATCTCTTCGCATCAACATCCCCTCGCGCGGGAGTAGCTTATCAAATCTTCAGTCGGCGCCTCGATCCGGAAAGACGACTGCCGCTGGCCCACCAATTCCCACGCGCGCTAGCAGCTTGCCCCTACACAAAGACAACCGTTCGCTGGTATTAATGGGCAGCTCGATGTCCGGACAGCCCTGGAGCGAGGACTGTTCTTCTTCGATATATTCTCGTCATGTCGATAACGAAAAGCCAATGTCCCTTTCGTGTCCAAGCGGCAGCGTGAATTCAGACGTCGTCTGCCGCCAGACATCAAGACTCTATTCCATATCAGGGCTGCCTGTTGACGACCGCTCGTCGTCAGTATACTCCCGCGATGTCGACGAGGAGAAGCCCATGATTCCCCTTGATCGGCATTGCCACAACTCGCCCTATCCACAATCGCGTCCTGAGTCTTCTACAGTCATTACTAGCAAAACAAGGACAAAGACAGTCAGGGGAGAAGTCACAGGACGTGCAGATTGCACGATTCACCACGGGAAGCCTACCTAGGCATGCCCAAGCGAAGCGTCTCTGCAGCGGCTGATGGTGAGGTGAGGGATGGTCCAGCGAGATGGGCGGGGATGGAGCATACCTTGAGGAGAAACGAGATGAGAAACAGTGGCATAGAAGGCAGATGATGAAGATGCTCGCTATCGGCACCGTATCCTATGTACTTTTAGCCGTGAATTCAGTCTTCATTGTCGTTGCTACATATGCCACGATAGAAGGATGGCTACCTACCTGACTGTACCTTGCAGTGACCCGCCACTCTCGGCTGCATCTCGATGTCACACAGAGACGAGGTCTTGGCACGATCGACAACTCCACTCGAGTCTTGGAGAAATACATTTATTTTTGTATATATATATTCACTCATACACGCGCGACCACATATCACCATGGCAAGCCCCATCACCATACGGAACCTGACAGCGCAGCCGCTCACCATCCGGCTGGTCGAGCGATATGCGAATCCGGCCAGGCGCAAGTCCAGCGTTGCTGGTCTAGACACCTTTTCCAAGAACTTCACCTCTCTGATGAGCAACGTCACCGGCGCCGGGAGCAGCGCACCCACGCAGACAGAGCTGGGCGACAAGTCGGAGAGCTTTGTCCATCAAGACGTCGATATCCGTCTGGAGCCCTTCTCCACCTCCCAGACAGACATCAACCTCACCGAGCGCGATGCGAACGACATGCTCCGTCTGACCGTGCAGGGCGATGGAGGAGGCAAATGGCGCATCGATTTGCCGACCAGATCTGCAATGGCCGAGAAGCTCACGCCTCTCACGCCCGATCCCAAGCATCAGTATCGGGCCATCCACCTGCAGCGAAGCGCTTTTGTAGCCATCATGGAAGACTATAATCCCGCGGCCTGGATGAAGGAGTTTGGCGACGACACATCGCTCTCGGCATTGTCCATTCCAGGAACGCACAACTCCTCCACGTATTACAAGGCTCTTCCTTCAGTGCGCTGTCAAGCCGTCTCCCCCCGCGAGCAGCTCGAGAACGGCGTGCGATTCTTCGACATTCGCGTCCAGCCCCAGAACCCTAGCGATGCCAAAAACGACGAACTGAATCTCGTCCATGGCGTCTTCCCCATCAGCCTCACGGGCCCCAAGAAGTTCCGCGCTCTCCTCAATCAGGTCCGCGAGTTTCTCAAAGAAAACCCTTCCGAGACCGTCATCTTCTCCCTGAAGCGTGAAGGCGCAGGCGACGCCACCGACCAGCAACTCTCCCAAATCCTCCGCGATCACTACGTCGGCAGCGCCAGTTCCGAAGCCATCAACAACTGGTACACGGACCCACGCGTGCCCCATCTCGGCCCAGTCCGCGGCAAAATCATCATCATGCGCCGCTTCGCCCTCTCCGAACGCATCCTCTCCGAATGGCACGGTCGCGGCTGGGGCCTCAACGCCGAAAACTGGGCCTACAACACGCCCGACTGCACGCACGGCGACGTGCGCGTGCAAGATTTCTGCGAAGTCCTCGAGACGGAGAATATTGATCGGAAAATCTCCTTGTGCTGCGACCATTTCGAACGTGCGGCCGGTGTCGTCTGTCCCATCCCGGGCATCACCACCGACGTCACCTACCCTGTTCCCGCGGGTCCGCTCTATGTGAATTTTTTGAGCGCGAGCAATTTTTGGAAAGTGGGCTGTTGGCCGGAGAGGATTGCGGCGAAATTGAATCCTGCTGTCACGGCGTTTTTGGTGGAAAAGCATGATATTGGTGGTGGTGGTGGTGGGGATCAGCAGAAAGAACAAGAGGACGGAGATGGTGTGGGAGACAAGGTCTCCTCCGGTGATGGAGGTTGTGGGATTGTGGTGTGCGATTGGGTGGGCAAAGATGGGGATTGGGATCTCGTTCGAGCCATTATTACGATGAATTGTAAACTGTTGAAATCGCAGAGGGGCATTGGGTGGAAATAGATGGATAATCCTGCTACTACCTTTTCTGGGGGGAGGGGGATTCTATTTGGCTGTCTGACGGAACATACAAGTGAATACTACAATACTATATTTACTTCTGTTAGGATACCTTGTATGAGAGAGAGAGAGAGACACACACAGAGAGAGAGAGAGAGAGAGAGAGAAGAAAACACAATTTATTTGCTAAACAAATAATCAATAAAGAAAAGTACAAAAGAAAAAAATAAACACAACTAACCTAACCTGACCTGACCTGACCTGACCTTTGTCGAGTTACCTAACGTATCGTAGTATATAAAAGGTCTTGTAGCTCAGATCTTCTCACAGGTGAAAATTACAATCGTATCAATCATCATCGCTACCTACCGTATACTGCAAAACCAAGAGAAAAATTATAAAAAGAAATTATTAAAAAAAAACTATATAACATTCATTCAATCAATCAATCACCCAATCATCGCCCAAGGCACGAGCTCGTGAGAGCGACGACAACCGGCTCAGCATCAAGCGACGCAAACTGAATAAAGTCCGTGGGCTCGCGCATCGTCGCTATAGTATTCAGCAAAAAGAAAAAAA
>JH792511.1:54143-107956 GCA_000291705.1 Sphaerulina populicola P02.02b
CTGAACTACTCTCTCTCTCTCTCTCTCTCTCTCTCTCTAAACAAAAAGTGCCCTGTTCACTTCACCTTACTCATGACTGTCTCGCCTCCCCTCTCCCCGCTCCATTCGGCAGCAGCGCTCTTGACACCACTGAGCATGTCTCTTCCATAATCATCCCGACTCCTCAAGACAGCTTCCACCCACCCAATCTGCACATCCCAGTAAGCACTCTTCATATTTTCGAACGCACCTGTCACGTCTGGCCCCTTGTCCGCGCTCAAGAGACCCCCAAATGCAGAGATGACTCTCCACTTATCCTTGATCATGTCAAACGTTTCGGGATGCTGGCCGAAGAATGCAAACACTGTGACGACGTCCTCTTTGATCTTGTCCGTGAAGGGATCCGAGCGGCGAAACTTGACTCCCTTGTTGCGCACGCAGCTGAGATAACGCACAAGCAAGGCATCAGAAAGCTCTTCGATAAATATGTCCTGGAGCGATGGGTGTAGGATTCCAGTAAAGTCTTTCAGATAATCCTCGAAAGTGGTAGTAATTGAAGCCATGGTCTTCTTCTGATACCAGACCGGTGTGAAGAACTCTGCGAGGACGGGCTTGATATCTGTCGCGAAGATGACGGCAGCGAAAATGGACATGCAGTGCGTCGCAAGATCGACGTAGCCATGGGTGAGACTCTCATGGTCGGCCGTACTCGTGACAGCATACGCGGGACTGACGAGTGGCTCGTAGTCCTGTTTGAATCGTGTGAGGAAAGACACAGAGCCAGAGTCTTCGTCAATGTTCGCAATCTGGTCGTTGGCTATCGCAACAAGCCATTCTTGGAATGTGCCTACCCCTTCCAGAGTCGAAGGGTCGATTGCATCCTCGATTTTGCGGTATTCTTCATCAATCAGGCGTTGCCACATTTGTTGTCTCTCCCGCAGAGCGTGCATCATCGCATCGACGACGCCTTCGACTACGTCGGGACGACCAGAGGATTCTGCGACGGAAAGTTGCTCGCGAAGCATCGTCCACATGTCAGCTAATGTCTTGGTGTGAAGATGATCGTTTGCGTCCTGATCTAAGCTTCCTTCTTCTCTAGAGATGAATGTGCGTCGATCCGAAGTTCCCATACGGTCCATCCATTGCTCTACAGCTTTGGTGATGAGGTTGCGATAATCGCGAACCAATTCAGTCTCCCGATCGTCAATCACATGTGGCGCAAGATCGTCTTGTTGAATGCCTAGGCGTGTCATCTTGCTGTAGTATTTCTCTACCCAATTGAGAATCGCGAGCATGTGTACAGGTGTGATATTGTTGTCGTCCAGTCGTGCCACGAGGAAGTCGTGCATGAGTTTATGATAGATGTTGGAAAATGTCCTGAAGATTTTCCACTTCTTCGGCATGAGATCTTGCATGCCCAGCTTGACCGTGTTCAGATCATTGAAGAACCACCTGCAGGCCTTCTCAAGCTTTCCCGGGTCTTCGTCGAAAGCCTGTCTGACGTGGTCGAATTTTGCGGCAGCACTGTATTCAATAGCCTGCAAGAACTTCTTCTTATAGCCTCGTAGTTCTCTCTGTCCCACATTGATGCTCTTGAACCTCTGTGCCACATCCTGGAATTCTCGCTGCGCATCTTGCAATGCCTTGGTCTGTCGATCCTTCTTCTCCTCCTCCTCAATAACCAACCCCAGCCGAACCACCAGACCCTGGTTCCCCGCCTGGATGAGGCTGATCAAGTTGATACAAGCCTGTCCAACATGCTCGTCAAACCACTCGACGACGTCGTCCAACTTGGCAAAATGGTCTCTCAAGGTGACTCCGCTCTCTAGCGATAAGTTCTCAATCAATTCCAGGCCCAACTCTCCTTCCGCACTGCCTTTTACCTGGTCCATTGCTCGATCCCTCATGTCTCGTAGCTCGGATAGACCCGCATGAATGGCCAACAGATTGGGCTGAGTCTCCAGGTCTTCATCGTCCTCCCTTAGCAGTTGCTCCAGCTCTTGCAGTTCCTGGCCAAAAGAGCGGATCTTCTCCCTCATCGTCTCCACGGCAGCAAAGTTGCGCTGCATGACACTCATCTTGTTGATCTCGGGAAAGTCCTCGATCATTCCCTGGGCTTCAGCGCAGAGCTTGTCGATCTTCATCATCTCCTCCTTGATGAGCTGCACCGTCAGCTGGCCATTCTGGATCGACGACATGCCCTGCTGGGTGATTTGCAGCTGTTCGGAGAGACCATGCTTGAGCTGCGCGTCAATGGTCGACTTCTTGCGCGTGAATTCTTGTCGTAGGGAGGGAAGCTTGTCGAGGTCGTCGGGATTGCGCAGCAGCTCAGCCAAGCGCAAAGTTGGCTTATCCACAGGCGGCGGTGGTTCGTTCATGATGCCGCCGTCTTTTGGTCGAGGCTGATCTGCGCCCTGATATGCCAGTCGTGATGGTGGTGGTGGTGGTGGTAGTGGTGGTAGTGGTGGTAGTGGTGGTAGTGGTGGTAGTGGTGGTGGGACGACAATACCTTGGTCTTCCGATCGAGTCCAGAGCGTGTGCTTACCTCAGGTAGTCGCCCATATTCGTATACTATGATGCATACATAAGTAGTAACAGCGTTACAGCGATCTAGTTGTCAGAAGCGCACACGGAGGCTCTAGTACTTATAGGAGCTCACGCAGAGTGTAGGAGGTAGCCTGTGTAGGAGCAGCATTCATCGGAGGACTCGGCTTAATAGGGCTACCGTGCTACGAGGGGTAAAGCTGAGTTAAGAAGCGTAATACCCTGTACCATACACCTGAGGTTGTTAACCTACCTCCTACGGTTTGGGGAGCACTACGTTCAAAATACCATCAACACGACCAACAAACACCACCTTGCAATGGCCTACTTCCGCATTACACTCCTCCGCTCGGCCATCGGTCTGCCCAAAAAGACCTCGGGCGTGCTGCATGCGCTGGGCCTCAAAAAGCGCATGACGACCGTCTACCAACCCGTTTCGCAATCAGTCGCAGGCCAAATTTTCGCCATCAAAGAATTGGTCGATGTCACAGAAGTGGACAGGCCGCTGACACATGCGGAGATGAAGGAGCTGAGAAGACCCGATCCTGGATTCTGGGTCGAGACCAGAGCGCGAGATGTCAGGAAGGAGCTCTGAAGGAAGAGTCAAAAGCTGGAGATCATGGACGGATGACCTTACCGTTATCCCGAGGCGATGTTCCACATATGACGGGTTTCGAAGAGATGGAGGGGGGGAGGCACTTTGTGAACACGCTCGTAACATTTTCTGGCAGCATCAATGATGCGGACGGAGACGTTCGCGAAGGAGACACTGGGCTATTGGCGTTGGAGAGGCGGCCTGCCGTCAAAATACATCGGTATAGCTTGTGGCTGTTGATGCACAGACTGTTGGAAGGAGGATCTCGATATCCAGCGACGACATGGCCCGTCCATGGGTGAAGAAACACGGTCATGGCATTGAGAAGACGACATTGACCTGTTATGACTGCACGAGCAACCGAACGAGCTCTAGCGAAGTACGCACTGCAGCGGGAGCAGAAGGAGGTCTTTGACAGTGAAGGGATCTTGACAGGCGATAATATCATGCGGCTGCGCTGACGCATTTCTGTCTCGTTGAGCCAAGGCAAATTTTGCACCTGTCCAATGGTACCAATATTGATTGTAGTTACAAGAATGAAAATGATACCAATGCTGCGCGACAAAATCACTTGATTTCGATAGGTCTGCTGCACTGGAATCGCACATGTATTCGGGCTTCATGCTGGTGGCGTCTGTTGAGCAAGAATGTACTGGAATATACAAAAGTGCTCCATCAGCTCCATGTCATTGTCGCAGACCCCTGCCCTGCCCTGCCCTGCCATGTTTAAGGTTGGAGGTCGGCCGCCGGCGACTCGGGAGAAGCGCCAAGGCGGTGGAGAGAGAGAGCTCTTCATGAGAAAAATCGAGCAATTCGCATTAGAGCTACCTCCATAAGACACGACTTCACCACGACTTCACCACCCACACCACAGTTCTCCACATCAACACCGCGTCTCGTTTCTCACCATGGGTAAGGACAAGTCTGCAGCCGAGATTGCGGCCAAGAAGGAGAAGAAGGAGAAGAAGCGCAAGCACGACGAGGTTGAGGAAGATGTCGTAGCAACACCGAAGAAGGAAAAGAAGTCGAAGAAGTCTCGCAAAAGCGACGTTGCGGATGCCTCAGCGATGGACATTGATAACACTGAAGTCTCCGTTGCTGCACCGGCCGAGGAAGAGTCGGGCGAGAAGAAAGGCGTGCCGACTTCAAGTGGAGTTGGAATCGCAGCTCTTGTGCCCTTTGCGAACCCTCTCGCGAGCGAGAAGGACCAGAAAAAAGTGCTCAAATCCGTCAAGAAGGGTGAGTCCCAGTCTCCTAGTCCCCCCAGTGTTCTCCAATCCCCCATTCCCACACACCAAAACACCCCAATGCCTGCGCCGCAGCAGCAGCAAGAAGCGTCGGGGCCGACAGCGCTTCGTCAAGACCTTCTGATCGAGGAGCCGAAACTTACCACATGGACCGAATTCCTAACATACCTCCAGCCGCCAAATCCAAAGCGATAAAACGTGGTGTGAAGGAATGCGTCAAATCCATTCGCAAATCGCCCGCGGCGACCCCATCGTCTCTCAACCCTGCCACTCTTCCCCCCGGAATCGTGATTCTCGCCGCGGACATCAGCCCCATGGACGTCATCTCACACATCCCGGTGCTCTGCGAAGATCACGGAATTCCTTACATCTACGTACCATCGAGAGCAGAACTCGGATCGGCAGGGAGCACGAAGCGACCAACGAGTGTGGTGATGATTACGCCCACGCCAGGAAAAGGAGCTGCAGACAGCGCGCAAGAGTGGAAGGAATCCTATGCAGAGTTGAACACACTGGCCAGGAAGCTGGGTAGCGAGGTCACAGTCTAAGATTGCTTGAGCCATGATTTCTCAGGTTGATGAGGTTGTCAAACGAGGGAGCCCAGGCTGAGGAGGAGAGAGCTCCAGGATGATGATCGAGGGCCGCCTCTGCGTCGGCTGCGAGAGTGATAAGGAGTATGAGACAGCAGTCTTCTCTCGATCGATCAAGTGCGCCAGCTATTGCGACCGTTGTGAAGTGCGCAGAGCCTTTCCCGGAAGTGTCTCGCGGGGAGTGAATGCGAGAGCAAAAGGCAATTGGACCAATGTGTCCACGGCGCATGGGATTAGTTAGGTGTCAGGCGTTGCCGGGACCATGTACGACTGACTGCGCATGGGCGTGGTGGAAATGTACTCTTTTTTTTTTTCCTTTCGAAAAACGAGCCTCGATAATGAAAAAAAAAATCCCGCTCGTGAACCTTGACAATGGTAGGCCAATTTTCTTCATGACTACCAAGAAGGTGATAATACACTATGTCGATCCAATTGTTCTTTTTGAGTCCCCCGCAAGCTTTGTCAAAATGGTATCACAAAATCCATGCACCCCGATGCTGGCTGGCTATAGGTACGCGACAAGAAGAATAAAGGAGAAAAAAAAAGAGAAAAGAAAAAGAAAAAGAAAAAAAAATAGTGACGTGACCGCTCAAGTCGAGAAATAGTCGTCGCAGCGGACACGACCCTGTACAACTGCCAGCTAGGCACTGGTGCTCGCCCTCGAGTGCTTTGCGCTATCCACCCCCAGCTTCTCGAGTATCTGCTTGACCGACTCTCCCCTGCCCTGCTGCGCGCCCGCCCTCTGGTCAATCTCATCCGCCAGACTGATGGCTTTTTTCGTCAACCCTCTCAACACTCGTCGTGAGTACGAGAAACTCCCGCAGCTCTCCATATACTGCACGGCATATCGTTTGACCTCATCATCGGTCGTTTTCTGCTTCAGGATATTGATGAGAACGAGATTGTTCGGGTCTGAGCGAATGGCGTGGATGATCGGAAAGGAGAATTTGCCCTCGGTGAGATCCTCGCAAAGTCCTTTGTTCTGGGTATAAGTCGTGTCGGAGAGATTGCGATAGTCGTCCAGAATTTGGAAGAGTAAGCCAATGGTGTTGACCAAGGGGATATAATCCGCTGGGAGATGAGGCAGATCCGGATTGGGATTGAAATTATGCGACGGACTTTCCGCGCACATCAATTTAATCGCCAGTCTGAACAGCCCGCCCGTCTTGTTGCCGACCATTTCGAGGTAGTCATCTTCCGTAGGACAGGTCAACGTATCTCGCCAGAAGAGATCCATGCCTTGCCCGCGATGCAGATTGAGGAGTTCTTCGGTATAGATTTGGATGACCACGGGATTGTTGAGAGTCAGCAGCTCTTGGAGTGCGCAGAAGTAGACGTAATTGGCACTGTTGATCGTCTGCGCAGTGCCAAAGATGGAGTGGGCCACAGGAATCCCGCGGCGCAGTTGGGAGTTATCCTCGACATCATCAATCAGAAGGGAAGCGGTATGGAGCAGCGCGATGACCCGCGTGATGACGGCCAGTGAAGAAGCAGGCACCAAGAGCCATTCGTTGAAGGCATTTATAAGCTGTGCTCGGATGTCCTTGCCAGGATGCGACTCGAGGTAGGTGTAGGGCCCTTTGAGGATGTTCTCCTTCTCTTGACTCCAGCTGCTGCCGCTGCCATCGATCAGGTCGGCACCAATGTCGGTGGGTGGTGACTGGGTGTCGCGTGGAGCCGGACTGGCGGCAGCCTTTTGCGTATGATTGCGTCCCTGGGACATCCACACGCGCTCGTCCACTTGCGGCAAGCGCTTGTTCTCGCGCGCAGCGCCCAAGCTGTGCTGGCTACGGTGTTTCTTCGAGAGTCGATGCAGCAGCAGAGTATTGCCGTCGCCACCGCCGTAGCTGTTCCAGCTGGTGTGGGAGATGGCGCGGTTCGAGCTGGTGCGAGTCGGGATGGTGGCGGGGTTGATGACGTGCGGAGACGGCGAGGGCGAAGAAGGCGAGGTGTCGACGGGTGCTGCGGGGACGGTAGTGGTGGTGGTGGTAGCGGTCGCGGTGGTGGTGGTGGGAGTGGTGAGGAGGGCGCGGTGGGAAGGGCTCATCTGTTCCACCAGGCGAGGATGAGCACGCGCGAGTGTGTCAGAGGCGTGTGCTTGTGGGAAAGAAACGGGAGTGGGGAACAGAGCGTACGTGGCTCGGGTCCTGGACTTGTTGTTGTTGTTGTTGGTGGTGGTGGTGGTGGCCGTGGGAGGAGTCGTGGGTGTTGTTGGACATGTATCGCGGCCATGGAGATATGTCTGCAGGCGGCGATGGAGGTGCTCGCCGTCGTCGACAGTGTTGGTACTCTGCGAGCTCTCCATCAGCAGCAGCTCACCAGCAGATGCTGCCAATGCCATTGTTGGTCGCTCGGTTGCTCGGTAGACGCCCAAAGTATGTATAGCCCTCCCTGTATGGAGACAGGTACTGTACTAGGTACTGTACAGTATGTAGGTTCACCGTTCACCGTTCACCTGTGCACGCTCCTCCCACTCAGCTCTCCATGTACATGTGTGATGATGGTATAGGTACAATATCGTTCACGGTTGCAGCAAAAGTGCGGTTACAAGTGCATGTAGGAGGTAGTCAGTATTCAATAGTACCGGTACCTACCTACGTGAAGGTCAGGTAGATGAGGTATGTCATGTCATGCAGAACTGGAATTGGAGCCGCCACGACGATCTCCCTGCCGCCGCCGCCGCCGTCAGTGGTCGCGGTGAGGGCAGGTGGTTGTCAGTGTGTTACCTCCTACTAGTAGTGGTGACAGCGGGACAGCGGGACAGCAGCCATACGAGCTACGGAGCTAGCACAGACCGGCCAGGGTAGGTAGTGCTGGACCCTGTGAAGTGAAGTGAAGTGAAAGTGAAAAAGAAAAAGAAAAAGTAATGTGTCGCTGTCTTACCTCCTAGTACATGCTACGGTCCACGGAGGTAGGAGGTAGCGACAAGCATCGCAGCATTCAGATTCAGAATTTCCGACTACTAAATCGTATCGGTGCATATTAGGTTCGATGGTACCTATATCAAAGAGAGGTACCGTTGTCTAATGTCTATACAGTAGTTCGATAGGCCGGCAGATATGCTGACCAGTAACCATGCACATACATTACGTCGCAAACTTTAAAAGTACATCAACTTTATATCAAACAAGATAGGTTGCAGGCGCGACAGATAAATTATCTTATATAGCAGCTCAATCTGACGTGTCGTGTTACTTGGATGTTCTTAGCAACTCAGAGCTTGGCGTGGCAAAACTTGCGAGCCTCAGGCAATGGAATGATTAGGTAAGGGAGGTACTCTATATCCACCTCATGACTTCACAAGCGAAGAATACCGAGGGTTTTCCGCCACGCTTGTCAACGCATACACTCTTGACTCCCTCCAGCAAACCTCACTGAAGGGCCGATTACTGAGCACCCATAGTATTGTTCTCCTCGTCACCAGCGTACGCGAATCGGGAGCGTGCCCTGATGTTTGCGCCAAAGAAGTAAAACAGATCTGGCTGCGTGTTAGTGACAGAGTCCTACACGAACCTCCTGGCGCTGCTGATGTGGTTACTCACATGGAATTGCGCAGCAAGCCAGTCCGATGAAGGCAAGAAGAGTGCTGGCCCATTGATCGCCGAGTCGATGGTACATTTGGATCGTGAAGAGGACAGTTGCGGCACCCCAAATGCTGCGAAGGAACGTCTTGGCCGCCAAAGCGGAAGCTGCTTGATGCTGATAGGTGTCGACCTGTCACAGCAGTCAGTATTCGATTCATTTTTGAACTTCCCGCTGACCTGCATGTACTCACCAAGTAGTTGTTTGCAGAGTTATACAGGAAGATGAAGCCAAATCCCACGAACCAGCCGCCAAAGGCTGGTGCAAACCAGGTCAGTCGTGGATAGCTTGTCCACCTACCATGTGCAAACATCAAAGGTCAGTCACGATCCAACATGTTCGAATGCTCGTCACGAGAAAAGTGCTTACGCGAAGATGAAGAGCCCCACTGGTATGCACCAGCAGCTCCACATCATGGGGATGAGTCGAACTTCAGCTGGCGGCCGGCCATTGTACCGCTCGACTTGTTTCAGGTAGTGTTTGTTCACCCACGGCGAGCAGATGGCACTCATAATGACTCCCAGCGCAAGGGGAATGAACATGAGGCCCGTGATGGACGCTGAATAGCCTTTGCCTTCCTGAAAGACAATGGGGTATGCCTGTGCATCATGTCAGCATGCCTGCCGCTTCGTATTGTGGATCGCCGACCTACAATGAAGAACATGTAGAGCAGTCCATAGAGGACGGACATGTACAACGAGATGAAGAAGACGATCAGTTCTTGGAACAGAAGCTGGAAAGGCCTCAACAAGAACACGCGCAACCGCTCGCTTACGGGTCTCAAGTCCAGGTCCATCTCGGTCACGTATTTCTCATCGCCCGTCTCCTTTCTCATCTTCTTCGCTCTTCTCTTGAGAATGGTGGGGGCATAGGTCTCGGGAAGGGTAAAGGTGATGAAGATGTAGCAGAAGCCAGAAAGGATCAGCTGTAGCCAGTACAGCCATCTCCACCCCAAGTGGTCAGCTGTAAAGCCTCCTACTAATGGTCCGAGCTAGGGCCCCAGAACGGTCAGCATTACTTTTGACCTGTGGAATCGCTCGCTCAAGGTTTGGACTTACTGCAGGGCCAAGGAAAGGCGCTGCACTGAATACAGCCATGGGCACGCCTCGTTCCTCCGATTTCCAACAGTCTGCCAGCGTTCCCCCCACGAGCGTCATCGCTGAAGGCTCCGCAGTCAGCAAAAGTCTCACAAAAGGGTGCAGGGAACATCGAAGACGGAATGCGCCGTTCAGCGAATGCCATTACTTACGGGCAGAGAAAGCGATACCGTCAATCAATCGACAGACCAGTAACGTGGTGATATTGTCCGCCACGGCGCAGGGAATGATGAAGACCACAGCGACAAGCAATGTGCTGGCATACATGATTCTCCTCCCCAAGATTTCCGACAGTGGAGCGAATACCATGGGTCCCAACCCAAATCCCAAGACAAACAGCGTCGTCGCCAACAGAGAGACCTCTTCACTGACACCAAACGTCTCGGCCGGTCCAGCAGGATCTGCCGTGATGACGGCGGAATTGAAGGCCACGGCGAAACAGGTCATGGCCACGACCATGGTACACCACCATTTGTACGCCTTGGACCAATTCTTGGGGTTCTCGGGGTCATTTTCGACAAACGTGACGAGTTTATACTTCTCTGGCTGGAGATCTCCCGTTTTCGTGCGCTTCATCGAGACCACCGGCTGCAGACCCGTCGCAGTCTCTTCGGTGTATTCTCGCAAGCGATCCTGCGCTTCAACCGTGACGGTTCGATAGGGCAAATTGATCGCGTCCATGGGATCGAGCTCGTGCGGAGGAGGAGGAGGAGGAGAAGGATTCGTACAGGTAGTGTCCGCATGGTCGTCACGCTTCTCCTTCTCGTAGTCTTTGATACTGAACGAAGACAAACTCGACGAGCTTCGCGCTTCTGCGAGTCGCGAAGGTCGTCGGCCCTCGTCTTCCTTTGATGCCACCATGCTCGCCAATGTGCTGTGCGTACAGCAGCAAAAATGTTGCAATCGATCACAGTATACTCGGTATAGACAGTAGGGGATCAAAGACCAAAACAAGAAGAAACGTCAAACCACCTACCGAGCCCATATTGCTCAACAATATATCAATATATATATGTGTGTGTGTGTGTGTTCGCATATATTCCGCACAGACGTAGAACACGAGATAAAGTGACAAGGGCATTCGTTCCGTCTCTCAAGAGTGACGACGGCTCCTCCTCCGCATTAGATCCGCGTGCGTCGAAAAGAACTTATACCTATATGTATCTTTCGGGCAAATTTTTGCGCAGAAGATGAAGAAGAAGAAAAAAGAAACGGCTTGGCAGCGGTAGTATTCCCCGTACATGTACTTGAGTTTTTAACAAGATCCCCGAGATATCTCCAACTCTCGCGTCTCCGCGACGACAAAAGCTGACGTTACGGTACGGACCGTGGGTGTCCGTTCGGGCCGGGCAGTCTCCCTAGTCACTTACCCTAGGAGGTAGGAGGTAGGCTTTGACGTCGTAAAGGAGCGAAGTCGGAGGCCGAACTACTTCTTAGACCGAAGCGAGCGAGCAGTACAGTATTGAAGCACGCAAAAGCAGGATTTCATTCGGTTTTTTTTATAGTAGGAAATTTAGGAATCATTTCAAGGTAAAAGTTGTTATTATCTAATTCGAGAGTACATAGAAAGAATAAAGGGTTTTCCCTACTCGTCGTCGTCGTCTTCGTCTTGGCTTTCTCTTTCGATTCCTCTATTATGTCTTACTGCTACCAGTCAACCGAATCAGCAAAGTCTTGGCAGGGTAGGGACTGCTCTTTCTCGCTGTCTACGTATATACGGTCAGGCGGTCCCGTCGGCTGCGCGTCGTTGTCGTTGTCGTTGTTGTTGTTGAGCGTGTTTGCTCCGTACTACTTCGCATATGCCAATGTCTTCTACACGCTACCACTACTGCCGCCTTGTCTTTCTGTCTCGGGATGCCCAGATCCACGTACCCAGTGACCCTGTGTTCATTCCAAGTTCAGGAACAGTAGTAGCAGCAGTTTCTCGTTACTTGAAAGAGAGAATCCAGAATGTGAGCCTGAGGCTACCTCCCTGTTCGAAACGTGCAGTTCTCCTATATATAGGTAGGAGGTAGCGCATGTCTGCTGGAGAAAGGAGGTGTAATACCTGTTCCATCCCTGTCCATGTCATGTCGCGGTGAGGCTGGTAAGGAGAGGCTGGCAGGATGATGTCACCAATGTCAGCCGGCACGGGACGGTGATTGGACGGGAGAGAGGCAGGCTAAGAGATGGACGTTGAGTCGTGCTGTTGGCGCTACCTCCTGAGTCTACAGTAGCGAGACGAGTCGGCATGGGATGAGACGCCGGGCTTGTTTTCCATGCGAAGTGGCTGTGTTCCCGGATGAGGTTGAAGAAGTGCTATTGCAGGATACAGTCGAGAGGGTGATGGCTGGGGGAGTGGTGAATGGTGAGAGTGGGAGTGAGAGTGTGAGTGGTGAGTGTGAGTGGTGAGTGGTGAGTGGTGACGGTGACGGTGACGGTGACGGTGACGGTGACGGTGAGCTGCCAGTGCCAGCCAGCCAGCCTGCCACGTAGGTACTATAGATGTGCAAGGCAATTCCGCCAAGCCAAGTCCGCACCACCTTTTATTCGCTGACACCCCCGTCGGCCATCTGCAGACTAGGGCACGACCATCACCTTCCGGCAGCCCCTATCACTTGCTGCACCCCCGTCACCCCCGTCACGCCCAGCCATCTTTCTCCTGTCCCGTCCGCGCTTGCCTGCTGGGACACTGGGAAAACTACTTTACTCTCTCCTGCCGCCCTCCTTCACCATCCCTCCTGCTCTTCTGCTGTGTTCCTGCCCAACGCTGCTGCTGCTGCTGCCCGACCCTCATCCACCACCTTCCACCATCCACCACCTTCCACCACCTTCTACCACTATTTTCTGCTCTCGACCTCACCACTCAACTCTCTCCCTCTCTCCCTCTCTCCCTCTCTCCTCCCTCTCTCTCCACCTGCTGGCGTGCTGATCCTTGGTCGTGTTCCCACAACACCTCCTCCACCACCACCACAACCCAGAAGCATCTCCCGTCTCCCGCTTGGCTCTTCCTGTAGCCTTAGCTGCTGTGCTGTATACACCGCTCGGACTTCTTCCAGGATGCCCTTTCGCACCCGCGACGAGCAATTGGCCGCCAGGTACTTTCTTTTTTTCCCTCCTCCACCACTTTGCTTCTGTTGCGCGTTACTTCTTCCCATCTCACTTTACTCGACCTGCCTTTGACATGGTCTGATGTATCTTCTTTTCTTTTTTTCTTTTCTCTGCTTGTTTTGCTCTTTCCCTCATGTGGACCACCACAAACATGGTAGCCAGCCGGCTTTGGACTTTCCTCGGACCCTGCTGCTGCTGCTGAACCTCCCTTTCTACCCATCCGGGTCATTCTCTCCTGAATTTGGAACACGGCTGTCCACCCGCTGGCCAGTGGGCATCTCAGATGTAGCGTGACAGGGCTGACTTGAAGCCTCCAACTTATATACAGTGGAGTTGCTCGTCGCCTGGCTACCCTGAGTAACGGCTTATGTGAACACCGTTCATGAGAGCTGTGCCCGGATCATCTTTTCCCAGAAGGATTGCTTTGCGCAGCCGCGCCTGGTGTGATAATGACCTCTACACGTTCCAAACGGAAGGAATTTGGACCCTACCTCCCAACGGCCAGCTACCTGGGCTGTACTGCACCTCCCAGGCTCTCGCACTGTTGGGTTCGAAATGTTTTCGAAAGATTCTAGCCCGCATCAATCCGCCTGCCTGCCTGCACATGGCTGTTCAGCACTCTCCCCTGCGGTGTACTATGCGCGGGAGGAGACGTATTCCGGAACTGGCCTTGGTTTTTCATGTTATCGTACTTTCTTATTGTCGCGCCACTGTTGCTCAATGTCGAGGGGGAAGCACTAACGTGTGTCGACTAGTGAGGAGTGTTACTCCCTTCACCAGCCTGGATCAGTCCTCTTTGCCCAACCCGCCGAGGTGGACAACTGGTGCCATTCTATATACCCGGACTCCGTATACCCTTTGACTCCACCGGACACTGCCTCGGATTGTGCCCCTTCGGACTGCCCGGACATGTACGACCCATCATGGACCCAGGCCTCGCTGCCCGAGGACTCGTGGACAATGCCATCTGCATCGGACTACAGCGCGCTCCTCGCGTCGAGCCGACAGTGGACCACTCAGAGTGTGGCGTCCAGCCGCCAGGACGTTCATGACATGTCCACTTTGGATGAATCCTGGGTGCGCGCTTCCCAAGGATCTGTAGATACGGGCTTGTCGCCTGTTCTGAGCCATGAGAGCCAGACGGCACACAACCTACACCCCATTCCAGGGTCGGATTTTTCCATGTTGCCGCCCGGCTTGGATCTGTCCTTTATCGGTGAACCCACCGCGTGGAATGCAGCGGCGCCTGTGGTCGATACCACTGTGTCCCAGGACGTGTCGGCCAGTATGCTTTCCTCGCCCATGTCCATGCCGGCCGGTCCAACATCGCAGAGTAGTGTGTGCCACCCTCTGCCCATGTCGGAACCTGTCATGTACGGCCCGCATCAGCCGATGTTTGCGTTCCCGGAATATCCCATCCAGTACCAGCGGGCTGCTTCGGACTTATCTGCTTCCTCTCCCAGGCGTTTACTGCCGCGCATGGACGTTCCCGCCCTGCCGGTCCACTATCCCAGTGGTTACGATTACTCGCTGCAGCCACAATTGCCTGTGTTCGCTGCAGAGAGCGTTTCGAGAGTAAGTAGCCAGAACTTCTCCCAGGATTCCAATGTAGCCGGAACAACCCATGGCCACGGTCTGATGACACCTCCCCCGCGCCCGGAACAGCCCTCTCCTGGATTGACCCAGGCCACGTCCTCCATATCCGACCCCGGATGTGATGAGTTCAGCAGCTTTGTGCGGTACGATCAGGAGGAAAGCGCACCTCCGGTGCAGATGAGGTTCGAAAATGTGATTCCCAGAGTCTTGAATCGTGATACTGATCTGCCACGTAGCTCCGCGCCCGATGCTGCATCCGCGCCTGCCCCATCGTCTGGCCATTGCCAGGAGATGACTCCTGCGTTGTCGAGATCGGATTCGGTGGGATCCAAAGCCACCTCCACCGCGAGCATGAGCGGAGAGACTGATGAAGGTCGTCACCGGAACCACCCATTGTATTCCAAAGGGCCCGAGGACGATGGATTGTACCACTGCCCATTCACCAGCGATCCCAGCTGCCAGCACAAGCCCACGAAGCTCAAGTGCAACTACGAGTACGTCCTGCTCCAGATCTTCTTATGCACGCGTGCTACTATGCAAACGACCTGTGCTAACCATGTGCACAACAGCAAATTCATCGACTCCCATCTGAAGCCGTTCCGTTGCAAGGTGGAGTCCTGCTCCAAGCAAGAGTTCTCGTCCACGGCATGCCTGTTGAGGCATGAAAGAGAGGCTCATGGCATGCACGGCCACGGCGAGCGCCCACACCTTTGTTTCTACCCGGGCTGTGAACGCGGCATCCCTGGCCATGGCTTTCCGAGGAGGTATAATCTCTTCGATCACATGAAGCGAGTCCACGACCACAAGGAGGAGCCACAGCATGACCGTGCTGCCGCTGACCACGGTGTCCGTAAGCCTGCCAGCCGCAAGAGAAAGGCCGTTTCCACCAGTGATGAGCCTGCCGCTCGACGACTGAAGACTCAGCCCGTGCCCTCTCAGGCCCTTGCTGCCCCACAGGAGTACTCTGTCCCGGTTGCTCTCTTTCCCGAGCAGGCGTACCGTCCAGTTGCAGGAGCCCAGCGCAACATGTACAGCCAGTGGGACCACCCCAATAAACTCGTTGCCTTCCACATGGACTCGATGTCTACTCTGGGAGCTAACGTGACACCGCAACAGGCCAGGCACGGCTGAACATTTACAATGTGCTGCTTACGAGGTAAATATCACATGCCCATGACTCGCACGCGCATTTGCTGATTAGTACCAAAGCAGCTTTACTTTTTTTTTCAATTGAAATATCCCGAGTTGGATACTGATACTCCTGCTGCTGCCGCTCCATGGGATGCACATGTTCGCCACAGCAGAAGTCAGGATGCGTAGTCATCACCGCTGCTGGCTTCCACCGTACAGCAGACCAGCAGAGCACTTCTCTCCCGAGGAAAGCTGCGACGCGCCTGTAGATACGGTCCCGTGGCCTGGTCCAGACGGATGTGACAGTCTTTCCACTGTCACTTGTGGAAAGTGGGAGAGTCCTACAGTATAGAGGGGAATGGGGAAAGAGGGGATTGCAGAGCATGGCCCCCCGGTGAGGTGGTATTAGAAGCTAGAATGGCACAATAGACGTCCTGGTCTCCGGCGTGGAGAGGAAGGAAGAGAAAATGCAAAGAAAGTGAAACGCAAGTACATTTCATCGCAGCAAGCATTTCAAGTGTATATTTGCGCATTACAGTCCCAGGTATCACACACACACACGAACAACTAAGTAATTACAACAATCGCACTGCGAATCAGATCATCCACCTCTATTCTCGTAGCAGCTCTCCGGTCCCATCTTGCAGTAATCGTCATTGTCGTCGTCGTCATAGTAGTAGTAGTAGTAGTAGATCCCTCCGCATCATCATCATCATCATGAACAAACGCAACCTCGAGCATAAACAAGCTGCTGCTGCTGCTCCTCATCACGTTTCCACCATCTACGCCGCTACTGCCAGCAGCAGACATGTTCTCCAAGAGGATATTACCTCCCTCATAGCTCCGCACCGACGACTGACGTGGATGAATGACAATTTCCAGCGGCATGGAATCTATCATTTCGCGACACGCTTCCGTGCCACTCGCCTCGTATGGCGTTACGAGGCTGATGGCGTTTTGGATCGTGATGGCATCTTGCTCCAGCAGCAGCAGGGCATTATAGTCGTCGTCGTCGTCGTCGTCGTCGTCGTCTTCGTCGTCGTCCTCTCTTTTCTGGTTATTCTCGGTGCTTGGCGTAGCCGCGGTTTCGATGCAGTTTGCTTCTTCCCGCCGCCGCGGACGAAGTTGAATTTGTAGAGGGAGTAAGCTCAATGTCGGTCCCACACAGGTCTCGATGCCAGGCAATGCGGCAAATCGTCCGGAAGATACGTATGCGAAGATGAGATTGTGGGATGATAAGTGATCGCTGATGGCACGCACGAGAGCTGCTAGGACGGTGATGGCCACTGTATTGCTGCTTTTTCCGCCTCGGACGGACTGAGAAGGAGGAGGAGGAGGAGGAGGAGGGGGTATGGTGAAGCGGTGGCACGTCTCCATGTCTCTTACCGGATTTTCGATTTGGTCGTAGCCGAATAATAACTGTTTTCGCGGAGGAGGAGGAGGAGGAGGAGGACATGTCTGATCCTTTTGTTGGAGATAGGATTTCCAGAAACTCCAATGTGAGGCATCCTTGCGGGCTCGACTTTCATAATCGACAAAATTTCGAAACGGAAGCGATGGCGTAGCAGATATGAATACGGGTCCCCTTCTGTGGCACCAACGCAGGCCCTCGCCAATGGCACGGATCATCAGCTGCATGGACCAGCCATCGTATAAGCCGTGGCTCAGAGTCCACAGGAGGCGACAACACTGCTTTTCGCCATGCATAGTGAATGTGCCCAGACAGGACCAGTGCGGCTCGAGAAGACCCAAACGACCCTCGGGTGCTCTCATGTCCAAGAAGACCCCGACATGGTCGTGATTGGAATGTGGACGTGGTTCGTAGGCATGAGACGTCTTCAGGACGACCTGCAGCAATCGCTCGTGCAGGCTGAAGGGGTCGCGAAGACGTACAAAATGCGTGCGTAAAATGGGGAATTGAGCCACGCATGCTTGGAATGCGAATCGTAACTTTTCTACCCCTTCTGGCTCATTGCGAAGATGCGGAAATTTCAGGGAGAATTGCACCGTGCGGTCCATGAGCATTTCTTGTGTCGCCGTGACAGGGTATACGTCCTCTATCTCATCTGCTGCCACTCCACACTGCTCCGCGGCCAGTTGTCGATTGTGCAGATCCGTCATCGTCGTGCTCGAGGGGGATGATGGACTATCAGTATTATGCAACGACACGACGACGGGCTTCACCAGTCTTGCTTCTTCAGCGCTTTTGTCTTCTTCGTGCCCCCCAGCAACCAAGGGCTCGAGCATCGCGGCCAACTTCTCGACGGTGGCGTTCCGAAAGATGTCAAAAACACCAATTCCTTGCCGGCCATGAGCTCGAAGAAGTGCAACCAGTCGGACCGCCATGATGGAATCTCCACCCAGACGAAAGAAATCAGCATTTCGACCGATGCGCTGCCGAGAATCTTCAGCAATGCCCAGGACTGTGCACATCATGTCTCGTACGAGCTCTTCCCGTTGTGTGAGCAGTAGTACATGGTCATCAGAAGGCTGAGCTACCAAACGTTCGGACTGGACGGCGTTTTCCATCATTTCCCGCAATGCATTGCGGTCTCGTTTGCCGACGGCATTCACGGGGAACAAGTTCAACCGGATATAGTAGCTCGGGATCATGAAGCTCGGCAGTGTCTGTGATAAGGCATTCCGCATACCGTCCACATCGAGCCGCTCTGGAACATTGTTCTTGTTGCTCTGCTCATTGCAGTACGCGGCACAGAGAAAGTGCGGTATGCCAGACGACGGTGTGATGAGATCCACCGCAACACTGATCGAGGATGCTGAGCATGCGTTTTCGATGGCGTTCTCAATTTCACCCAGATCGATGCGTAGGCCTCGCAGTTTCACCTGGCGACTGGTCTCGCTTCGGCGAACGAACTTGACCGTCCCATCGTCGTGGTTCGCATATACCAGGTCTCCGGTGCAATAGACTCTCCTCCGTTGGTGCGTGCTGCTGCGGTTCCTGGACTCCGGAATTGGATACTCTGGCAGCCAGGGGGGCTCGGTCAGAAAGACTTCTGCAGTCTTGATAGGGTCATCCATATAGCCTGCGGCCAGCGCTGGTCCTTCGAGACACAATTCACCAATGGCCCCAGGAAGCGCAAGCTCCGATGGATTATGCACACTCCGGATCCAAGACTGACAGTTGATCGGCCTACCAATCAATCGGGGATCTTGGTCATCATTCACCTGCACTGGGTGGTGGAAGTTGGCGATGGCAGCCTCAGTCACGCCGTAAATGCAGTGCAGCTCCACGTTCGACTGCGGCCTAGTCCAGCGTATGCGATCTTGCAGTCCAACAGATTCACCTCCCAAACGCAGTCTTCGCAGTCCTGTGTTTCGGGAAATGGTCTCTGGATCCAGGGCATGAGACACAGAGGGAGTCATGGCCGCATCTGTGACGCCGGCTCTGCCGATGAATCCCTCCAAGTCTTCTACACGCTCATGCTCGGAGGGGATGCACACGGTTCCGCCATAGAGCAACGTGACAAATATCTCGTAGATACTGACGTCGAAAACGTAGTTACCGATGTGAAGAAACCGTGAGCCCTCTGGTAAGGCTGGAGACCGACCCAGAGCAACAAGTGTGGTGCTCAGCGCTTCGTGCTTCATGACAACTCCCTTGGGCTCTCCGGTGGAGCCCGAGGTGAATAGCACGTAGCTTGTACAAGCCGCTGGATCGCGTCCCTTGGTGTGAAGATGTTCGCGGTACGGCATCCGTTGTTGCAGTTTCACCTCCTGAGACTCGAGTAGATTCTCCAAACACAGCGAGAGTTGTTGAAAGATAACGTCCTCGACCAAGAGATGCTTGCACGGCAACTCTTTCAGGGTACATGAATACTTCCCCTGCGACACGATCATCCATATACCGGCCTTGCGAATGATACTCTGGAGTCTGTTGACTGGATACTGAGGATCCAGTGGCACAAAGAAGCACCCTGCCTTTAGTATCGCCAGCATCGTGACCAGCACCTGTTTCGATCGGTCTAGCATGAAAGCCACTCCGTACCCGTATGCCGATGAGGTCTTTTCCGCTGTCAATTTGACCGCCATCGCCGACGACAAGCATTCGAGTTCGGAGTAAGTCATAGATCCATCCCAGCTGTGAATGGCTTCGTGTTGCGGTCTCAGCATGGCTGACGAGCTAATCAACTCATGTACAAAAGCTGATACAGCCTCCGGAGCTGAACCATGCTGAGTGGTACGCTCCCAAATCCAATTTTGAGATGCTTTGGACAACGCTGACAAGCTAGGCAGTGGCGTGTCAAGTGCACATTCGAGAATGTTACAAAGTAAAGTAGAATAGGCGTCGAGCACACTTTCAGCAGTATGCTGGGCGATCAGTGTGGCATCGAATAGCAAATGGATTCCTAGATATTCCTTGTCCCCTCGATTGACAGGATGACAGGATATGACCAGACTATGGGGGGTGAAGCCTGATTCACTTTCCAGGACAATTGGCTCGTCCCCAAGTCTTTGGCCAATTTGGAAGAGATTAGGGCTCTGAATATCAACATGGCCTGCTTCGCTGTCCTCGTCGCCAATCACCCGAGTGTGGTGAATCACCAGAATCGTTGTGAACTGACAAGCTGCCTTGCATGCTGCACTGAGCGAAGCAATCTTGGTGAGCCCCAGATGTGCATGGACACTTTCTTCCACGCTTTGCTTGTGAACTTGTTCCAACAACATCGACACGTTCATGGTCTCAAAGTCCAGGCGTGTGCGGGAGGGGATCATGGCATTCGTGGGCCCGGCAACTTGCCCCGGGTCGATCGAGGAGGCTTCCTGGCTTGCAGATGCCGCAGCACTGCTGATGACGACGCCGTAGACAGTGTCCTGGCTCGCCAGGAAGTGAGAAAGGACCAAGGACCACGCTGCTCGCGCAAGGATGGCCATGGTCGTATGTTTGTGTCGACGGAGAGACATGTCCACGGTCTGGTAGCAGCTCGAGTTCGCCACGGGGGGATGAAGCGACGACATATTCAAGCGTGTTCCAGGCGGAAAATTCTTCACACACTCTGCATAGCCGTCCATGTGCTTGACCCACCACTCTGCGGCAGCGTGCGGGTCGAATGAGCGGGCCATGTGGTTGATAAAGGTTCGGAATGGCAACAATGAGCAGGATGAGGCGGCAGGACGAGACGGCTCCAGAAGCTCGTTAATCCGTTGCCAGAAAGCGCGAATCAGGGGTCCATCATAAGCGGCGTGATGTGCCACCAGTATGATTTCTTCCCAGGAGTCTATACCAGAAGATGAGACTGCTGGTAAGAATGCCAACCGTACCAATGCCTGCCCGTAGTCGTGTTCCCGCCGGGCGATCTCCAAGAACGCGCGAGCGGAATCTGCTTTGCACCAGCGTGGCCCGGTCTTGAAGACCACCACTAGCGGAGAGGCAGAAGACGGGACTTGAACTATGGTCGATCTCAGTGTCTCGAAAGTCACAAAGGCCTCCTGAAACGCGGCTTGCACACGGTCGGGAGCATATTCACGAGGAAGCTTCACTCGTTGCGCCATGATGAATGTCCCTGACATTGTGGCTGTTGCAGCCATGATCGCCTCCTGGAGCGGCGTACAGGGGTATACATCATCAATCCTGTCTTCGTCGATGTCGAAACAATGGTGAATCTCAGACAACATCAAGTGGCGCGTATCAGGGGCAAGAGAATCGAATCGTCCTGGGGCGATTGGTGTGACACGACGCGAATCCATCGGATGTACGTATTCTGCCATGGTGCAGAGTACAGGATGCATGAATATGTCCTCGTATCGTAATTGGTATCCAGCTGATCGAGCCAGGGACGCCAGTTGAATCGCCGCCACGGAGTGTCCACCCAGATCAAAGAAGTGAGACTCGAGGTGAACATTCTCCCAGGCTGCGATTTGTGGCAGCACTGTTGTCCACCAGCGCTGGAGCAGCCCTTCTGTGTCGGTCATGGGTTTCCCCTCGCTCTCGCGCAGATCAGCGACAGTGTTCCTGAGCATTTCATCTTGTACTGAGCTCAGGACGGAACGGACCCATCTTCTGTCGCATTTGCCCGATGCAGTCAGTCGCAAAGTATCCACGGCGACGAATTTACGGGGTATCATGAAGCTGGGGAGACTACGTTCCAGCCAGCGGCATATCTTCGTTACCAACTGCGCTGGCGCACGCCTGCAGAACACTGATTCTCGCTCACTCGACGCACTCCCGTGATCCTCCACCGCGATGTGGTTATGAGTGTCGCCGCCACTGTTGGCTGGACAGATATACATGGCGTGAAGCTGCTCATCGTCTAGAACTTCCACCACGGCACGCTGATGTCCATCATAATCGAGCCCCTCGGCACAGAGCACTTGATGTATGAGGCTCTCAATGGCTTGGATGTCTATACGTTTGCCGTGGACTTTGATTTGGCTGTCAGCTCTCCCGAGGGACAACAACATCCCATCGCGATAGTACTGCATCCAGTCCCGAGTGCGGAAGGCTGTGGTGTCGATTGGTGGCTGTTGCTCTTTTGGCTCTCCAACGACTTGTTGATCGAACGGATCGCGGAGTCTGATGAATCTGGTTGGGGACAAGTCATCTGCACCAAGGTATCCTCGAGCTACCGCTGGTCCTCCGACGTACAGCTCTGCCTGTGCACCAACGGGCGCTAACTGACGAGTGAGTGGACTGACAATCCATGTTCGCCATCGTGCAAATGATATCGGAGCGCCGATCGAGTTTGCGGGCTCAGTAGGGTGAGGGGCGGTGATCTGGCGGGCAATGCAATCGATGCATGTCTCGGTCGAGCCGTACGCAACGTAGGCCTGGAGGTTGTCGCGCGAAGCAACCCATGCGTGGAGTATACCAAGATCGTGATTCGTCATGGGCTCGCCACCGACGACCAGAGAATCAAGCCGAAGACATGGTTTGGCAAAATGAAGCCGGAGAACGGTAGGCGTAATGTGGAGCGCATTGACATGGTGTATCTTGCAGAATCCCAGGAGATCGTTGGCGCGTTCAGAGTCAGAGGGCACTACGATACAACCGCCCGCACTGAGGGTGCCGAACACATCTTCAATGCTATTGTCGAAAGTGTAATCGGTATACTGGAGTCGTCGAGAGCGTGTATTCAGGCCCCAATGTGCTGCAAGGCCCACGACAGCTGCCGTAGCCGCTCCGTGCTCTACCATTACCCCTTTCCCCTGTGCTGAGGTCCCGGAGGTGAACAGCACGTAAGCCAAGTCTGACTGGCAGATTGGACCAGTAGAAGAAAGCATTGTTCTCGGTGCAGGCGACAGCATGGCTCTCAGACAATCGGCCATCACATTCGCATCTACCTGCATGACTGTGACTTCAACCGATTGCTTCACCAGGTCTAATTCCTTGATTCGCTGTCTCTGAGCAGGTGAAGTCAGAACCAAAGTGCACTCGGAAAGCTCAATTAATGCTTGGAGGCGACTGTCCGCATCCCTGAAGGCCAGCGGAAGCATCGCGCCGCCCGCCTTCACGATGGCCAACATCCCTATAATGGCCAAAGCTGAGTGCTCGAAACAAAAGCCAACGATCTTGTGGCCGGATCGTGCAGGCTTTTGTGAGGTCAGATGTTGCTGGATGCATAGTGCGAGCGCATTGGTGGCTTCTTCAAGCTCGCTGTAGGTATATTGAGCGCCAGAAGACACGATAGCAGGAGCTTGCGGCTGGATCGCTGCCATACGATCGAAGGGCTCGTACAGGAGACGAGCTTCCATCGTCTGCTGAGACGTGGACTGCTCCTGAACGGCAGAGGCAGAGGCCCACTGGTATATCTCATCGAGGTGTGAAGGCGCAGGATGCATGAGTTGGATGAGGAGAAGCTCAGACTGCCCAATGCATGATCGCCAAAGACCGCTAACAATGAAGTCGAACTGCTGCAGTGCATGTTCGAGTAGCCACGGTGAGATACAAGCCGGGTCGTAATCTGCTTCGACAGAGTCAGATGAGGCATCATTCCCCTTGCTGAAGACCTGGAGAGCGAGTGGCAAGGGGTGGAAGCCTGATCTCGTGACCGGCTCCAGGAGTGAAATATTCAGATGTGCACTCGGATTGTGCAGAGAGGTCTCGCTTTCGACAGCCTGCACTGTCAGCACGGAGCTGAATTCGCATGCCAATTTCGCGTGGGGGCTGATGTCTGAAATCTTCCGGAGACCAAGGTGCTGATGTGGCGCAAGACCCCGAAGCGTCTTCTGGACGTCCTTGAGAAAAGCAGCTGCCGTGACAGAATCGATCGAGTCTAGAGCTATACAAAACGGCACTGTTGTTGATGTTGGACCGACTATGTCTTCAATTCCTGCTAGATGGCAATCTCGCCCTATACGGGTACTTCCGAATGTCACCACACGAGAGCTAGAGTATAGCGCTACTACGAGCGCCCATCCAGCGTGACAGATCGTATCGATGGTGATGCCGATATTTCGAGCCGCCGTCCGGGCCTCCACAGAGGGTGATGTGAGTGAGAAGCGGAGGTTCTGAGCCGTTTTCGGCTGATGATGGCTCGGAGTATTAGGAAAACAGAAATCCGACCTGTTCGCAATGTGGCTGAGCTGATGTTCCCAAAAATTGACAGCGGCGTCGTCATCGGGGGTAGGTCGAATATGAGCAACGAAATCAGCGAATCGGGGCGCAAGGGGCGCAGGAACTGCAGAAACACAGTGATAGGCATTCAAGACAGCATTCCAGACGATTCCAAGAGACCAACCATCGTAGACCGCGTGGTGCGCACTGAGAACGAGTCGATTGTCTTCTTCTGCCTCTTTCACGATCAAAGTCACCCGAAAGAGCGGAGTGCCGTAGCCAAATCGAATTTGCTCTAGGTGCTGCTCCAGGGCACACTCACCGACGGTAGAAGAACTACTGTCCCACAGTTCTACGTCTTCCGGTTGCCTGCAAACGACCATGAGGGTGCCGTGCACAGGCATGAGCACGATACGACTCCTCAGTATTTCGTACCGAGCAAGCACAGCCTGCCAGGCTGATTGCATTCTGGCGCCATCGATGTCGCTGGGCAGCTTGTACCAAGCATGTACGCTGTACGGTTGTGCGCCGTCAGTGGTTTCCATTTCACGAATCGTCGCCGTCATCAGTGCTTCTTGCATAGGCGTACAGGGAAATGCGTCTTCGATATCGTCCGGCTGCAGGGCGCATGATTGTGCCAACTCAGCCCTGATCATGTCCACAGGAGTAGCCGTGTCGTGGAGGGCATTGTTTGTTAAAAGGACGAAGGGGGGACAGCACTGCTGCATAGGGCCTGGATCAATGCTCTGCAACCGTTCTGCCATGTCTTCGAGCACGGGGTATTCAAATACGATGGACACAGTCAGTCGCATAGCCATCGTACATCGCACTTCGCGTACTAACGCAATGGCCGAGAGAGAGTTTCCTCCCAGGTGGAAGAAGTTGTCACCAGCACTGACAACTTCACTTCCAAGCACTTGGCGCCAAGCCCTAGCTAGCTGACGCGCCACCGGGCTTCTAACTTCATTTGGAAGGACGCTAGTAATGTCTCTCCTGAACAGCGCCAAAAGCTGTTCCTTATCAAGCATCGATGCAGCATGCTCGAGCGCTTTGCGATCAGCCTTGCCGGACGTTGTGCGAGGAATCCAAGAAATCGGTATGAAAAGTTGAGGGATTATTCGGTGGGAGCCATGTGCCATGTGAGCTCGAATACGTTCCACGATCTGGTGATGCAAGGGCGATGCTGTCGAGATGAGGGTCGAACAAGAACTACCATTGAGGCCTCTTTCCAGCCTGTCGGCCTCTATTGTTTGCTCATGCTTACTCAAGTACACGAAGGCAGCAAGGAGGTCGAATTTCCCGAGAAGACAAACAATGACGAGTGAGCGTTGAGCCAGCTCGGGTGGGAGAAAACTGCGCAGTGCATTCTCTACTTCGTATGGCTCAGTTCGGATACCATTGACCTTGATCTGGTCATCTTTCCTCCCGACGGCAAAGAGTTGACCGTCGGAGCCATATCGGACCAGGTCGCCCGTCTTGTATAACCGTGGAGCTCGGCTATCAGCTCGACCAGGGAGTCTCCTATACCACGCAGGGCTCTCAATGAAAGACTGAGCAGTCAGCCCAGGCTCGGCAAGATATCCAAGAGCAAGGCATGGTCCCTCTAGCAAAAGCTCCCCAGTTGCACCAACGGGTAGAAGTCGGTGATGATCCGTCTCGTCCACAACCCAAGTCGTCGCCCGAAAACCTCGACCGATGCATCGACCACCCGCTTGTGGAGACACAGCCTCGTTCAGAATGCAGCAGCCCAGTGCGCACTCGCTGGGACCGAAACCGTTCATGAGTGTGGGCATGCGAGCGTCTTCCGTTGAGTGCTGAGTCCAAGACTCGACCATGGATTCTGGTATGGATTCGCCGCCCAGAAGCACGACGTCCATCATTTGTAGGGCTTCCGGACACAACAGGGACAGATACGACGGAGTGCAACTCATCCAATTCGCGCCACTCGCTGTTGCAAATTCCAATAATTCAACGATGCTCTGTTTGTGATCGTCGGATGGCACACATAGGCATCCCCCCTGAAAAAGAGTAATGAATGTATTTTCGATGGCCATGTCGAAAGTGAGTGCAGCGAGGAGCAGTACTCGTGATGAGCTGCTAATCCGCGTTCGGACTGCGTGTTCTTGATGGCCAGTCGTTACCGCTTGCTGGGTAATGATCGCTCCTTTAGGGTGGCCAGTGGAGCCAGAGGTGTAAACAACATAAGCCGGGTCATATGGGGACGGCGTCAAGATTGGTTCTGCGTCACGGTACAATTCTGTTGCTAAGGCACTGGGATTGCCATTTGGCAAGCCTTCCAAGAACTCCATCGAGATTTCTACTGCGGGAGTCTGGAGCTCTTTGCCGCAGGTCTGTAGCAATAGGAGTTCAGATCGGATCTCGCTGGCGTAAAGCACAGCGCAAGGCTTGTTGTCATCAAAGATACGCCTGATCCGATTCTCTGACCATGAGCTGTCGACCATGACGAAGCAGCCACCCGCTCTACACACGGCGACTTGCGCGATGACCGACAATATTGAAGGCTTGAAGCAAAGCAGTACCTTTGGGCGCTGATGCTTGATATGTCGCTTCAGAAGATCACGCATGAGGGCTTGTGATAAGTGGTTCAGACGTCGGTAGGTAAGGCAGCCATCCCAAGCAAATACCGCTTCCTTGTCTGCGAATGCCGACATGGATCGCTCCAGCAACAGCGCAATGCTGATCTCTGCTGGCTCGATGACTTTGGAATTCCAATCACAAATTTGCGCTATGTCTCTGGGGCTCGGGACAGCAATATCATTTTCTGACGATTGGCGTAGGAGTTGGATCGCTCGGCCGATGACTTGCGTGACGGAGTCTGCAATGTTCAGTGCGTGACCTTCGTCGATATGGCAGGCATTATATTCCAACCCTACGGAGATTTTCGTACCCGTAGACACGACCAGAGACAAGTCGAACTAGGATAAATCAGCCGAAAATTCACTCTTGACGGACCACCGAGAGCTGGCCTTAGCTTACCTCGCTTTTGTTCGAAGTGTGCAGAGTCTCAAAGTGCAAGGATGACGCGAGGCTCAGAGACGGGGTAACTGATACAAAGGTGTTGAAGAGATGTCCTCCGGCCACTTGCGGCGTTTTTGTCTGGATCTGTGCCAGAGACAAGCCCTGATGGGTAGTGCTCGCGCGGTTGGACTGCTGGACGAGATCTAGGATGGACACAAACCCGGCACTATCGATGCTGTTCAGGTCTTGCAAGTTGATTCGCGCAACAAGAGGCGCTATGAAGCACCCAATATCGTCCATACTCACTGGATGGCTCGAATCATCTCTCCCAGAAGAAACGTAGCCAAAGATGACATCCGAAGTGTTCACATACATTCGCATTACAAGTGACCAGATGGCGATGAAGAAAGTCGCTGGGGTGAGGCCGCGGGCAGCAAGCAATCCGCTCAAGCCATTGATGCCAGTGCCTCCAAGGGGTACAGATTGAACGCGATGAGATCCCAGATTGAATGTCAGGGGCTCACTGTCAACGAGCCTTGGGAAGAGACAAGGTGGAGCGTCTGCGAGATATTGTCTCCAGTACTCAAGTGCATTGTTGCATCTCCGCGGATCTCTCACAAATGCAACATACGATTGCATGGGCCGAGAGGACGTCTGTAATACCGATCTCGCCGTAGATCCCTTCCGCAAAGCGTGATAAACTGCTGAGAGCTGACGAATTAGGGCCATCACGGACAGCCCGTCCAACAAGGCGTGGCTCGCATCCAGCCTGACTAGAGTACGATCGGTTGGTCCGTAGCAAAGGGTAAGCTTGAGTGGAGGTCTGCAGTGTTGACCCATCTCACGGTTCATGATGGCTGGGGGCAAATCCTTGACCAGGTTTTTCTCGTTGGCTTCCAACGACTGGACGATCTCCAATGAAGACGAATTGTCATTGAGCACAATGTTGGCGAACACGCCTGGCACATCCAAAAGCTCCAGTGGCACAGTACGTAGAGCCTCACTGTTCTGGACAACGTGCTTCCAAGCTTGTGCGAAGATATGAGCGTCCACAGGGGGCGCCTTGCCAGGGCCCTGCCGCGTTTCCGTCACGATCCACGTCGCCGAGACAGCGTACATGTTCAGGCGTTTTTGGGCTCCATGGAACAGAAGTGACTCCTGCACGGGAGAGCAGGGGAAGACTCGTTCAGTTAGCAGATTCAACTCTGGAACGCTCCTCAGCACCTGTCTTCCCAGTGAGCTCGTTTCAGCCATGCTGTCGTCTACTGGAGTAGGAATGGCGAGGGGCCTGGCCTCCACAGCAGCTTGGTACAGTGAAGAAGATGCCATCAGACGTTCCGTGCTCAGTGCGAGACTGCAATCCTTTCTCATGCGTGTGGAAACCTGTAGAGCAGCAAGGGAGTCTCCGCCCAGTTCGACAAAGGAGCAATTGTTGAGAAGGCACTGGATTGGCAATTGCAAGATCTCGCTAGAGATTTGAACCAACTCCTGAAAGTGTGGCGGTCCTGTCGCCGCTTCATCTGGCCATGCATGATCGTGGCTCGGCGAAGAATCGCGGCGATCCTCGAGATACTGTTCGGGGCGCAACAGTGTCAATGCTGATAGCAGCTTCGGGTAATCCTTTTTGCCAGACGATGTTGTCGGAAAGTGACTGATTCGCAACCATATCGACGGGACCATCCAGGGAGGGAGATGATGGGACAGATAACCTGCACACGCCATCTTTGTTGAACCATCGCACGCAGACAAGACAAGATCTTGCAAACCAGTAGTGATGGGTGCGGTCAGCACTACCAGTGCCACTAGACGATTGGACACAAGTCCAGATCGCGGCAGGCATACCGTCACATCCTGTAGAGGCACCATCGCTGTAGCCGCCGCCTGTACCAGATGATGCTCAATCTCAGCCAGTTCCAGGCGCTGACCCCCGAGCTTGACTTGCCTATCGTTTTCAACACGCCCCAGACACTCCAGGGAACCATCTTCATGATAGCGTACGACATCTCCAGTTCGATAAACTCGTCTCTCTTGCGATACTTCTCCATCGATAGCAGGAAGCCAGGGGGGACCAGTGGTGAACCTCGCCTCCGTCAACTTGGCGTCGTTCAGGTAGCCTTGCGCAAGAGCTGGGCCCTCAAGGACGAGTTCGCCAGTGGCACCGATGGGAAGCAAAAATCGACCATCCATGTCATTAGAATCCCCATCGTCCTCGTTGCTGCACGTGTTGACTACCCAGAAGCGATGGCCAAGAGGGTGGCCAATGTTGGAAGGTGATTTGGACACGACGACTCGTCCCAGGCTCGCACCAAAAGTGGACTCCGTGGGCCCATATCCATTGAAGACGGCGATTCCACTGTGCAACCACCGGTTCTTGTCCAAGGATGTGACAGGCTCTCCAATAAGCACGACAAGTCTCAGGACTGGGCGTAGGTGAGCGGGAGTCAGCGTTCGAGCTACGGTAGGGGTTAAGAATGCGAGAGAGATTTCCTTGTCCAGAATGAAATTCTGCAAGTCGCCAGTCCGCTCAGCGTCGGAGGGGATGCAGACTGTACCTCCGCTGAGCAGGGCCACCAACATGTCGGAGAGGCTTGCATCGAATGCATACGCTGCAAATTGCAGGACACGCAGTGGCCGATCGGGCGTTGCAAGAGGCGTGTTGGCCGCCAGCGCGCTGGTCAAGCTAGTAATGGCAGTACACACATTGTTATGCGTCAGAGCCACGCCTTTGGGAATGCCCGTGCTCCCAGAGGTGAAAACGGCGAAAGCGTCGTCACCGGGCTGAGCGCTCGAGTGATGCATTGTTTCTTCGAGTTGCTCTGTAGCGGTGGCTGCAGTAGCGATGTCTGCTACATGGAAAGATTGGAACTGAGCCAACAATGACAGTCTATTCAGTCTGTGGGAAAGTTGAGCACCATGCGTCAGAATGTAGCGCGCCTTGGTCGCTCGAAGCACTCCGCAGAGGCGTTCGTCCGGCCATGAGGGATCTAAAAACATACAGCCTCGTCCGGACTTCAAGACAGCGAGCATACCAACAACAGCCCAGTAAGACTTGGTGAAACACAAGGCAATCCATCGGTCTTCGGACGTTGTCGATGCGCGCAAATAGCTCGCAACTATGGAAGAGACTTGGTCCAATACAGCATATGTCATGCATCCGTCGGGGGCGACTATGGCCTCCGTGTCTGCGTGACTGACTGCAATAGTGGAGAACATGTCGTGTACGAGGACATGTTCGCGTTGCAGTGCTTGGTCGGAATTCCAACGTAGGATGGTGCTTCGATCGCCTACATCAAAGGCCATGCATGCTATTTCTTGTACGGTCAAGCTCCCAGCTCCTGTGTTAGAGGTGTGGTAAGCGCAAGTCTGGCCGACAATGGACGCAAGAGTGCGCGCAATTCGCGTCGCTTCAAGATGACTCATGAACGAGCGGCGGTAGACCAGTCTCCATCGCAGCTCGGCTTCCGCTCCGGCTGCAGCATGATAATGACACACTTCCAGGCAGAAGTCGATTTGGTCAGGGAGGGAGGGATGAAAGGGGATCTTGTCGTTGTCGTTGCTGTCGCTGTACTGGATGGCGGCAGCCAGAGCAAGGCCTAAGCCGTCATTACGCTCAATGTCGTCGTCGTCGTCGTCGTCGTTCTTGTCATGTGCAATGTATTCGAGCTCCCTGACTATCCGATCGAGGCGATAGTAAGACTTCAACTGGCCACGAACTTGATCCACGATGCGTCCTGGCGATGCTGCACGATGGCGGACAACACGTTTGATGGAGACCACCTCGTCGCTCGAGTAAAGGTGAAGTGTAATCAGCAATGCCAGTTCCAAGCATAAGCATGCAGGTCCAGGTGCAGGTGCCGGCGCAGATGAAGTGGCCTGGCTCCCCGTCCCAACATGCAGAATGTGGTACTGCTTTTGACATGCATCTTCCACTGTTGAGAACTGCAAAGGCTCGGATTCGAGGCCATGGTCACCCCAAGCCGCACCAGGAAAATGGTACCGTCTGGACATCGTCGGCTTGGCGGTCTCTGTCTTGGTGGCTGCCGACGTCTATACAGTAGTAGTATGGTATAGGCTTGATGGATTGAAGGTGATGAGACCTCCCTCTACCACCGACTCCTTTTTGCAATGCTTGAAAACTGCTCCATGCTGCCGCCTGCTGTTCCATGCGGTTATCGCGTGCCAGACCAGACGCCTCTGTAGGACTTTGCCGCAGACTTTGGCATTCACACATACTCTAGCCCTAACGCGTTGTTGTATAGAGAGTCTTGGCACAATCTCGATCGAGAGGCGGTCATGTTTTGACGTTTGGTCTTGGCATAACTTTGATTGTGGACCACCCTAGAGCTCTCCCTCACTTACAGAGGCCCGTGCTCTACGCTAGTGGATAACTGTATTGGCAAACATATTATTATATCCGTGGCACCCTTGTTCTTCTTCATCTCACAGTTCACTAGGAGGTACATGTGTACTATGATACTAACATACATACAACTAGCCAGCCAGCTTAGGGTCACCCTCTCGATCAGCTGGGTTCATACTCCCAGGCTTGCAGTGTCATGAGATGGTCTCGACTCTCGACGATGCTCGCGGCAGATTGCTATACACATGCCGTGCAAAAGAAGCAGCCCGTCAGAATAACTACTACTACGACTACGACTACTACGACTACTACTACCACCACTACTACCACCACTACTACTGACCACTACTACTGCCGCCACGTCGTCTTGCGTGTCAGCATGTCTCGTGAGCTGTTGGTTGGTCCCTGGAGCTATTGGGTCGGTACCATCGCACTCACTCTGTGCTTCCTCGCATATCTTCTTGGACCAACCTTTCTCGGATATGGGCCCAGTTCTGGAATATGGATCAAGTTGCGGTGCAGGCTGAAGCTGTCCAGATATCCGATTGCCAACCCAGTGTGGAATGCTGCTGCCAAGGAGAAGTACAGCAAGTCGTTCGCCAGTGTCATCGCCGAGGGTTGTGAGAAGGTGTGTGTGCACATGGACGGGAGAAGATTGTTCTGATGCAGCTGCATTGTGGCTCACACCACCACCCCCACCCCCCCCCCCTGACAGTTTGGAGATGATCCCTTTCTCGTCAATGGCTTCACTGGCCAAGTCTTGGTTCTCCCTCCACGATATATTGAGGAATATAAAGCGACGTGGGACCTCGATATGTCAGCGACCACGACAGTGGTATGTGTTCTGTGCTATCCAGCGGTCCCAGCAAATCAGGCTAAGATTATGGACACAGGACTTTTTCCCCCAATTCCCTGGTTTCGAAATGTTCAAGTCCTCCATTGCGCCACATGACAAAGTGTTGATCGACTCCGTAAAGCTTCACCTGAATCCAATGATTGGTACCGCAACTACGCAATCTTCCCCGTGTGCTGGAAGAAGGAATGCGGCTAATACAGATGTCAACCAACAGGAAAGGCGGTCCACCAAATGGCGCAAGAGACGCCGAGGGCGGTGAAGAAAGTGTTTGGCACATCTGCCGGTATGGCATGTCGTCGTCTCTTCTTCGCGATGGCGAATTGCAAGTTCACTAACAGCTGTCGTACAGAATGGACAGAAGCTGCCATCAGCCCCAAAGTTCTGCAGTGTGTCGCACAACTCAGTGGTGTCGTATTCCTCGGTGCTGCCAAAATCGATTACCTGGCCTGGTACAAGCTCACGAGCGAGTTTGTCATCAATGCATCCCGCACAGTGGTGCTCCTACGGGAGAAACATCCTCTCCTGCGCCCCTTTGTGCATTGGTTCCTCCCAGAGTGCCGCGAAATTCGACGTCAGTCTCGCGAAGCCCGGCGGATGATTGAGCCTGCTGTACAGGAACGGTTGAAACAGCTGGAACAACAGCCTTCTTCTACTCCTTCTCATGTGGCACAGACTATAGGAGCGTCGAGCATGATCTCCATTGACTGGTTTGCAGCTGCTGGCAAATCCAGGAGACTGCGGAACTTTGATTTCGTCAGCGCTGAGTTCACCCTGGCCATTGCGAGCATTCGTACCGTGAGCGGCCACGCATTTGGCGGGTTGGTCCGCTTAGCCATGCACCCGGAGTACGTACAGCCCATACGGGACGAGATCATCGAAATGTGAGTGAGTGAGTTTGTGTGTGTGTGTGTGTGAATGAATCATGAATGATGGACGGCTCCACGATGATCACGCTGACCAGGCTTGGCAGTCTTCAGAATGCATCACAACTGGACAAGAGCTGCTTGTTTCGAATGCGTTTGCTCGACTCCTTTTTAAAGGAGAGCGCACGGATGGATTGCTTCCCTACCACGCTGAGGAGAATCGCGCTCAGGGACGTTCGCTTTCGCGACGGTACGTTGCTCCCCCAGGGGGCATATTGCATGATTGCGCCAGCCCCGATGAAAGACTCTTCTTTCTACGCGCCAGACGCTCTGGAATTCGATGGCTTCCGCTATGTCAAATTGCGGCAGGCGGCCCTAGAGAGAGGCTCGACTGGGGAGCAATATCAGTACTGCAGCGTCAGTAACCATGATACCGTCTTTGGCCTTGGCGTTCACGCTTGTCCAGCGCGCTTCTTCGCCACCTTTCAAGTCAAATTACTGGTGGCATACATCTTGTTGCACTACAACATGCGGCTCCCTGACGGAGACGTGGGAGAACCGCTCATCAAGACTCTTGGCTACGAGCGCAGCATGAACCACGCTAGGAGCCTCCAATTCACCACGAGACGGCCGGAGGTTGACTGGCAGAAACTGGCAGAGCATAATAAGAAGGTTTGAGAGAGATATGTATAGGGAGGGAGCTTGGAGTTTTTATTTCTCATTCATCTTGTAAATAGTCTGTCTTTGTATGCAGCTCCGAAAGATGACTACCTACGCTAGTTTTCATGCCAAGTTTCGCCATGTGAATTCAAGCAGTGAGAGCTGAGAACCCGGAGGCTTCATGACCCGCTGAAGTGCAAAACCTGGGTCTGTCTTGGAGAAGAGTGACTCGAACTCGGCTACAGTCCGTTCCGCAGCGTTGAACAAGATGGCAGCAGTGATATCAGCCGTCCTGTACACACACACGCGCTGTGTTAGCACTGTACCATATTCTCGCTCGCTAGACACATCCTATTTGACTGACCGTGCTTTTCTCTCTTTCCAGAGGGGCTTGCTTCCGTAGTCCGGCATCAAGTTGTCTTCCACAATCACTTTGCATCCATCTTTGAGCGCGGGCAACAGAGATGCGAGAATGCGCAGACAGTACGTGTCCGACCAGTTGTGCAAGATCAAGCGCAAGAAATAGACATCGGCGCCCGCGACGGGTTGGGGCGTGAAAAAGTCATGTGGCATAAAGCTGACCCGTTCGCTCAGTTCCAGTGGCACGATGGCGCTCGCAACAACGCTCTCCAGATCCTGCACAATCACGCGCAGCTTGGGAAATCGTTGTGCTAGTTGGAATCCAACGTGGCCGTGGGAGCCTCCAACGTCCACGACGAGTCCGTCTTCTAGCGACATCCACGGATAGTGATCCAGGGTGTGGCTAATGTTGAACTGCGGAAGCTTGGAGAATGCTGTCATGCCTCGTGCGAGCCAAGCAGCCTGCTTGGTGTCTTTGTTGTATATCTCGTAGAGTGTCTCGTTGGTATTCTTGGCAAGCGAGTATGCCTGTGTTCTGTTAGTTAGGTATATGGTTCGTTGCACGTTCTATTTTCCTCGTCTCTATCAATCAGTAGTCTTTCTTACCGTCTCCCTGGGATCCTCTGATCCAGGCCACTTTTGAAGCGCATCGACAAACTGACGGGGGAGGGCACCTATGGTCAGCACAATCAAGGCGACCTGCACGACGACACCTCGACGGGGGACGTGCCTTTGTTGCAGCTGGCCACCTCTCCCTCGTGACAGATAGGAGATAATCGTTCATCGCTGGGTTTGCGAGTAGTTTGGATGCGGCAGTGTGCGCTACGAAGCCCACCTGTGGCTCGCAGAATATACGCATAGTAATCGCATGGCGAATCAAACGTGTCGCCATGCTTTCCGTCAGGGGAGTGTTCTCGGCCATTTCTTTGAAGGATGTGAGACCTTTGACTTTCGCTGCAAGCTGGAATTCAGCCATTGCTCGGAGACAGGCGGCATTGTTATACTGCTAGCATCGTCAGGGGGCTATATATCACTCTCCGGCGACTGTGCAGGACGACGACACTTACACCGCAATGTCTGTGGACCAGATCGCGTGGGCCAGAGAACAGATCGTGAAGCTCGGCAGTAGCATCGAGAACAATGTCAATCTCTTGTGACACCTTCTCCGAGACGTGGTAGACGGCATCTTCGTCGAATGAAGGCACTGGAAGGTTGTTTTCAGCGGAGATTGATTCGATCTTGACGACTGCCTCCTTGATGGCACTCGCAAGCTGCAGTAGATGTCTTCGCCGTTCGGCTTCGGAAGATCCGGGGTTGGTTGCCATGATAATTACTCGGGTACTATATGCTTGATCAATGCAAATTTGAAATCAGGTCGATGATGATATTCACTGACACTCCCCCAACTCCACAGACATCACCAAACCAACCCAACTACTTCCTGTCTACCCGTCACACAATCAGCTAGAGCATCAAATTATGGCACGGCAACTGTGACAAGCACTGTCAAGCTCCCTGACACCCTGTTGTCGCTCCTTTACAGAGTCTCTATCCATGTCGACGGTCGTTCACTTGTTCTCTATGCCTTGACGCTACGGGTTAGAGTGTAAGGTAAAAGGGGTATGCCTGCAGATACCCCTACACCTCGCTGTGTTGGACAGTCTATCTTACCTTGTACAGGCTACAGTGTACATATGTATGTACCGTAGGTGAATGAACTTTCTCGCATATAGGGTCGACTAGTTAGGTAATTGAGTAGGTAATACCGCACTACCGTAATAGGCTGCAGAAAAGGTAATGGTTGCTGAATTTCCTCCGGGGTATTCCCCGCTCGTACAGAATCCCTCCCCTCTGGGGTATTCTCGGCGCTCCAACCAACGTTCAAGTGCCTTTTTGAGTTTTTACCCTTCACTTGTCAACGGAGCTGTATGATTGGTTGACTTCACTTCACGTGTACAACAGTAGGTACCACTGTACCAGCTGCTTGCTATATTGGCAGAGGAGTCAATCGGGCAAGTCGGATCGACTGTCCAGAATCGAACAATGGATAACAATACAGTATGTAAGGTATGTAGATAATATCCTGGTCTTGTTCCAGTCAACCTCGCCATCCATGATCATGAGATGCGTATTCCGAAAGTAGTGTAGTGCAGCGTTTTCTTTCTTTTTTTTTGTTTACTCAAGTCTCGATCCGACTTTTACGGGAAACAATAGTCGAACCGTCGTCGACTTCGCCCTGTGAGACCCCTAGATCTCTGGCATCTGCTATGGTGCCTCCTTTCTCGGAGGAAGTGGAAGTGTCCACCGAGAAGCACTCACGGAGCGATTCACTATGCCTCGGAGAAGCTGTCTTGTTTGACGACGAGGTCAAGTGTGCGAGTCCGACAGGAATCAATGTCTTGATCGTCGGCGGAGGGCTTGCCGGATTGTCAGCTGCACTGGAATGCCACCGCAAGGGACATGCTGTGCGCCTGTTGGATCGATCGTCTCAATCCAGTGCTCAAGGCAAGAAGACACCGCAACAAGATCTTCCTTCTGGTGCCTGGGATGAAATTTTTCACGTGCTGACTGACGGTGCAAGGTGATATGGTCACGATTGGCCCCAGTGCTCGCACGTTGCTGAGGCACTACCCGGGAATGCAACGAGAATGCGACATTGCCACTCCACATGGGCTGTGGATGAGGCATTGCTTGTGGACGGGCAAAGTGATTTCGGAGCCTCACTCGGTCGAGGGCGGCGGCGGCGGCGGCGCTGCTGCCCCTGGCTCAGGATACTCCAAGAGTGAAACTACACGACCTTTGCCGCAAGCTCATCAGCGTCCCAAGTTCCACGCTATGCTCTGTCGCCAACTTCAGCGCTTTGGTATCCCGATACAGTCTGATCTGCGAGTCGTGGAGTACTACGAAGATGCCGAGCGTGGCATCGGCGGAGTTGTCACTGAAGGCGGAGAGCGGTTCGAGGCCGACATTGTCATTGCCGCCGATGGTACTCATTCCCCTTCACAAGCCATCATCGCTGATCCAGCGCCAATGCCTCAACCCACTGGTCGCACCGTCTTCCGTGCTGCCTTTCCTCTCGCAGTTGCAGCAGCTGATCCGCTGGTCAACCAAACCTTTGGGCTTTGGGAAGGTCGACATCCATTCCTACAAATATGGATGGGCCCGGGCACGTACACGGTCTTTCAGAGCTATGTGGACAAGTACGGTCACGACGGGAGGCTATGCTTTGCCATGGTTCTTCCAGACCCAGACGGCAAAACCAGGAAAGGATCATGGAATGAACCCGTCTCCAAGGAAGAGACTCTGAGAGTCATTGATAGCCTGCCTGGTTGGTCAGAAGCGTTGAAAGCTCTCATCAGGGTCACGCCTCCTGACACCATCTTTGCATGGCCCCTGAGCCCGCGTAGTCCCAAGTGGTGCTGGCACTCCCCTGGTATGCGTGTTCTCCAACTCGGTGATGCAGCACACCCCATGACGCCGACCGCTGGCAACGGCGCGACTCAGGCGATCGAGGATGCGATTACGGTTGCTGCGTGCCTCGCACACGCAGGCAAAGATCAAGTCACTACCGCGGTCCGAGTGCACAATCTTCTGCGAGCAGAACGAGTGTCCTGTTGTCAGCTGATGGCCTTTATCAACGATGAGCGCCTGGACAAGTTTGACTTTGCCAGCTCCTCGACGAGCAACACATCCAGTACAATGGCCTGGAAGTCCAACAAATGGCTCACGTGCTTCAATCCAGAAGAGTACGCGGATGCAAACTACGCAAAAGCTGCTGCTAGTCTTTGCCCTGGAGGACCCGAGTTTCGAAATACCAATTTTCCTCCAGGACACAAGGTCAGGCCGTGGACAGTCGAAGAAATGAATGACCTGCGGGAGAAGGGATGTGATCTCGATTTGACCGGAGATTGGAGCTGAGCGATAGTTGATGCCATGGTAGCGGTTGTGACATTGAGGAGAAACGCCTTTGTAGAAGAATCCAACCGTTTCTTTTAAATTTTCAAAAAGACAACTAGTACATGTCTAGTACGAAACGGTGACTATGAACCGCTCTCCAAAGATACTCCTACCAAAAGAAAAGTGTCTGTCAAATCACGCCAGTTTCGCGCCCCGGGCTCGTTTTTCTTTCGCAAGTGCTTCACGTTGTCCCGTAGCCCAAGGGTCAAAATACGGCCGCTCACCAATACTGGTGGCGCGAACGCCCACTCTGCTGCCCAGGCCCCGACCAACGTGATCAGGAGTTGCTGAATGCACGGAGCAACGGTTATCCCAGATGGCCATGTCGTTCTTGTTCAGCCAGCGGTGTCGTACATGCATGTCGTGATTGGAGACCAACAAGTCGTTCATCCAGTCCTTCAATCGTTGGCTTTCTTCGGCGGATATCCCGTTGATCTGGGTGACATGATGGCCCAGCATGAAGAGGCTGTTCCATCCCGTCACGGGATTGGTGCGGACCACCGGGTGCTTGGCTTGGATATGACTGCCCCTATTCTCTGGTGCACCCCGGGGAATGTTGAGGTCAGGCATGGGTAGTCCAGTGACAGCGGGAAACTTGTGGTAGTGGGACTCGCTCGTCAGCGTCAAGGATTCCAGAAAGCTCTGCATGGGCCGCGTAAGCTTGTCATATGCGCAGTAGCCGCTTGCCCATCTGGATCAAGTCAGTCAGTCAGCGAGGCGGCGCCGGGCGGTAAGCTCAAGCTCCTTTCTCAAGATTCTTCACTTACATGGTATCGCCCCCTGTCTCGGGAATTTCGAGCATTCGCAGCACAGCGTAGTCCGAAGGTGCATGCTCGTAAGTAATGTCGCTGTGCCACAGCTTGCTCACAGGAAGCCTCGGCGTGTCTCTCTCCGTAAACTGGACAACTTCTTTGTCCAAATTGGTACTGCCTGGAGCGACGAAGGGGTAGATATGGAGGGAGTTTTGTGCAGGTTTCCCCGAAAGTCTGCCCAGTCTTTGCGCCAGTTCTTTCTGCAATTCCGCAGTCATGTCATCCTGTGCTCTGAAGAAGACGACGTTTCGTCGGGAAACAGTGATGGCGAGATCTCGCAGAAGCTCGTCCGAGTTGGGCGCACGCATCCAATCTCGAAGGTGGACATTGGGGAATTCCCGTCCAATGTTGGGATTGAGGTCAAAGAAGCGGTATCCGTCCAGGCTGCCGGAGTACTTGAGGGGGACCTTTGATCCCATCATGAGGTCGGGATCCACGTATTTGTCCTGAACATGATGATAGCGGTGGGAGGCTCCCTCTGGCAAACCAGGTACTGCAGAGGGTGAGTCTCGCGGCAGCTTCTGATGACTCCCGCTGATGACTCCCGCTGATGAAGATGAAGATGGCTGCGCGACCTTCATAGTGAAGGCGTCTCTGGCGGTGGTACGGTGATAGTGAAGGCGTCTGTGGTGGTTGTACGGTGATTCCTGGACGATTGAATGCACAACAATCGGAGAGACAGTTTGCGAAGAGAATGGTCGGTCACATTACCCTGTACATAGGTATGTAGAGTTTAGCTACAACTAAAGTCAATCGAAGAGTGCATAGAGACAGTAGAGCGATGGAGTAGCTAACAAGGTTCGATAGCAGGATTCAGGGGCTCAGGGGTAGGAAATACCTCAATACATCAAACCTTCAATCAGTCCAAGACCAGGCTAGGAATCGGTCTTGGCATTGCAATCCTCTCAGTCTCTCCACCGCTCCAGTCAATATCAACATCAGTCACATTGGACGTTCGACATTACAAGCCAAAATGATCTCCAAGTCTTCCATACCATCTATTTTCCAAAAACACTGTCCCTCTATCAACCATCTCCCCTATCTGGCAGCTGCTCAGGTATTTCCCATGCGAGTTAACAGCCATGTGGTGAACAATTTGATTGATTGGTACATTCGACGCCATTTGTGTGTGTGTGTGTGTGTGTAATTTGATTCAGGTCCCAGGTGCCTCACGATCCAATCTTTCGGATGACTTTTCCACACCCCGATATGTTGCAAGACGGTGACCGAGAGAAGATGTGCTCCATGTTACTGCAAAATGTATCGCGGCCGGAGATTCGACGGGTCGCTGAAGACATTCGAAAGCGTCTGAATCCGCATCCTGCGGCACAACAACGAGAGAATATTCCTCGATTCAGGGGCAAGCCAGTTTTCGGAATGCAGCATAAATATAGGGAGACGGTGCTCTTCTTCCCTTTGGAGGTGTGTCAGACCGCTGAGAGCAGAGTGGAGGAGATGGATTGATTGATTGATTTCCCTTTTCCCCCCCCCTTTTATTTTCTGGGGGGGTTTTGTCTTCTCTCTCAGGGACAATATTGTCACGCCTATTGCAGCTACTGCTTCCGCTGGGCCCAATTCACTTCCGTCGGCTCCCCTCAGACATTCCAATCCAACAGCAAAACCACATTGCCCGATTACATCCGCGCACACCCGTCCGTCACAGATGTCCTGTTCACGGGCGGAGACCCTCTCGTGATGAGCACGAAACTGTTGCAAGCATACATCAAGCCTCTCCTCCCGCAGAACCACGGACCACGCAATTTGAAAACGATCCGTATCGGCACCAAGGCACTGGCGTGGTGGCCCCGGAGGTTTCTGGACGACGGTCCACTCCTGCGTCTGATGGAAGATATTGTGGCTTCGGGTCTACATGTGTCGATTCAAGCGCATGTCTCTCACGCGCGCGAACTCCTGGATCCGGATACTCAAGCGGCCATTCGCGCCGTGCGCTCTACGGGCGCTGTCATTCGATGTCAAGCCCCATTAATGTCCGTCTTTTTTCTATTCTCTTCTTTTCTTTCTTTTCTGGATGAAATTGATGGAGCTGACCAACAAATACACAGGCGACATGTCAACGACAGCGCTTCCGCATGGGCAGACATGTGGCGTCTCCAAACCAGCTTGGGCACGATACCATACTACATGTTCGTCGAGCGTGACACGGGTGCAGCAGATTACTTTGCCGTCCCATTGACATCCGCGTTCGAGATATACAGCACCGCATCGAGTATGGTGTCGGGACTGTCACGCACCGCTCAGGGTCCCAGCATGAGCACGAGTCCGGGCAAGATCTGTGTCCTCGGCATTGAGACAATATCGCAACAGAAGGTGTTTGTGCTCCAGTTTGTGCAAAGCAGGAATCCTCATTGGTGTCATCGCCCCTTTTTCGCAGACTATGACCCTAGCGCCGTGTGGTTTGATCAGTTGAAACCTGCGTTTGGAGAAGATGGTTTCTTTTTCAAGACCGAATATGAAGAAATCAGAGCTCGGGTGGCGCAAGAATCTTCGGGGCAAATCTTTCAGGGGTATATATGATTTTTTTTCTTTTACCAAAGGGAGAGAGACGTTTCTGTCTCTCATCCACTACTGATCTACAGCTGCTGCTTTTTGACCTCTTCTTCTTCTTCCACCCAAAAGCACAAGAATCGAGCCTCAATGCTCTCCCTAAAAGACCCTCCACTCGAATCCGGCACAGTGATAGCCGTATGAGCTCCCGCATAGCCAGTGAAACCTGGCTGACCTTGCCGACTATCACAGCCTTTGAACAAGAACATCTGTTCGGGAGTCATAGCATGTACATAGTACCAACGATGCATTTCCGGGCCATCAGGGTGCGTGAGGACCGAGTAGCCCGTACTGGGCGAGGGCGTCAGACGCAGTCGCCAGTCGGAATGTGGATAGGATCGCACATCACACATGGCCAAGGGATCACGCTCGACGGTGTTGAGAGGTTTCCAGATTTGTATCATCGCCCAGCGTGAAGCTGCTTGGGCCACGTGGTGGGCATCGTCGCTCTTGGTGATGGCGGGACTGTGCATCGCAAGTTCTTGGAGTTGTTGCAGCCGTTCTGGGATTGCTACAGGTCCATCGCAATGGGGGAATATGGCTCCATATCGGTTGTACCGCTCCGTGTCCTTTTTCTCTTGGAAGATGTCATTGGTAGGTCGACGTAGAACGTGGCCCAGGGGAAACACAAACGAGGCTCCAGTGCTGTAGTAATCAAATCATTCATCATGGACTTGGAATCTTCTGTAGTGGCAGTACGAAGGATGCTCACATACCGTCGCTTGATGATTTGTTCCAGCTCGGGGTAGAAATGACTTTCAATCAGCGCGTCCGTCGACATATCTCTCAGCATCGGCGGCAAAGCGACAATTTCGAAGCCGTTTCGGTCAATGTGGAAATCACTTTCCCGGCCAGAGATGTTCGTGACACTCATCATCCTCCCCGAGTGTAGTCTTCCATCTGCCCTTTTCGGCGGCGGAACGGCGGATGCGCTGATCATGTCACCAATATCCCGAGGGAAGTAGTTGATGTGAGTCCAGACGTCGTGGTCTGTACCGATCCATTGCGGCTCGCTTGGTGAAAGTGAAACTGGCTCGAACATGTTGAAATAATAATAATAATAAAGGGGTCAGAGACACTTTTCTTTCTACGGGGAAAGCCTTGCCCCCCTACATATACCGCAACGCCAAGTTTCGGCGGACAAGCTCCTATCATAACATTCATCTATAAGCTTTGCTGGGTAGGTCTACCGTCTTACTCTGGAGAAATCATGACTCAAACCTTAAGGCTTACAGTTGCTATACAACAATTGTCAATCCCGTCTACTGACAGGGTACTCCTCCTCCTCTTCTTGCTCCTCTTTCTGTCCGCATCCAACATGTCGACACTGTCTATACAACAGAAATATGGTAATCGAGTACCATCCTTCCATCACAATCAACAACGACAATGGCCCAACGTCGTACTGGAAAAATGTCCCATTCTCTTTTCCACAGACCTTCGAGACGGCAATCAAGCATTGCGGAACCCCATGGTAAGTCAGAGAGAGGGAGAGAAAATAAAAAGAAAAAGAAAAAAGAAATTCACGCCGCCAATTACTGAAAAATGGGTCCAAAACAGACATTCGATCAGAAGCTTCGACTGTTTCGACTACTCGTATCCATGGGTTTCAAAGAAATCGAAGTCGGTCACCCATGTGCAAACCAGGGCGAATTTGATTTCATCCGCCATCTAGTCGATACTCCGGGTTTGATACCCGAAGATGTCCTGATTCAAGTCATTGCTCCCTGCAGTGAAGAAGCCGTCCAGCGAGCGGTCCAAAGCGTGCAGGGCGTCGCTCGAGCCGTCCTGTTCACATATCTCCCGAGCAGTGACAATTATCGGACGACGGTGCTGGGCATTTCCGAAGACGAGTGGGTGAATCGCGCGGCTCGAGTGGCGAAATTCGCGCGAGAAATTACTACGACGACGTCCACCACCACCACCACCAAGTGGACGTGGAATTTCGGCTTCGAGGACTTTGCCAATGCACGTCTCGAGGCAGTAGTCAGATGTGCAGAGGCCGTCAAGGCGAGTTGGAGCCCCAGTGTAGATGCACAGATGATTTTTGCCCTAGCGTCTAGTGTCGAGAGCTCGATGCCGAACGTCTTTGCCGACCAAGTCGAAAGGTTCTGCCAGAGTGTATCGGACCGGTCGTGCTGGCTCGTGTCGGTTCACACGCACAATGATCGAGGAGGTGCCATATCAACAGCGGAGCTCGCCAGTCTCGCGGGAGCAGATCGTGTCGAAGGGTGTCTCTTTGGGAATGGAGAGCGCGCTGGCAATATGGACCTGATCACGTATGCGCTGAATCGCGTCAGTGAGGGTATCGACTGTGGACTGGACTTGAGCACACTCCGACATGCTCGTCAGGTATATCAAGACATTGTGGGAATACCCATTCATCCGAGGACGCCCTATTCGGGAGCATATTACCTGAGAGCTTTCAGTGGTGGACATCAGGACGCGATCGTCAAGGGCCTCGAGCGTCGCGCTCTGGCGGAAGCGGAAGCTGAAGCTGAAGCTGGTGATACCACGCAGTCGAGCACATGCTGGCCACAGTGGAGCGTCCCCTATCTTCCCATCGACCCGGTGGATATTGGCTTTGGCCAGGAAGACATCATCGAGATCAACAGCCAGAGCGGCAAGGCTGGTGTCAAGTGGGTGCTCCAGTCACGTCTCGGCCACGAAATCTCCAGGGAGGATGCCGAGGAGACGGTGCGTGTGGTGAAGATGCGCTCCGCTGGTATGATGGATCAAGCCACGGACGCCGATGAGCTGTGCGAGATATATCAACACGTCGTCTCCAAGCACCGTAGCTGCAACATGTTTGGGAATCGACTGTCCGACATCTTCCAGAATGTCCGGCGAGTGAGTCTTTCACGCCCCGAGTTGGACTTCACCCGTGCTGGGCATACCTACCCGAGTCCTCAAGCAGTACTGACAGCATGCGCCCACGAACTACACCACCGTAAGCACTTGCAAGAGCAGCAAATCATCCTCCACGTGGTGGATCTGTGCAATGCCGACGTCGAAGTGGGAGGTCTGGGTTTCCGCGATCGATGCTGGCGAGACTTGAGTCCCGAGGACTTGAGACGGCTTCTCGACCTGACAGAGTCGTGGTTGTGGACCATCAACTCGCTGAAGACTCATATTGCAAAATTGCCTCTACCACAGAAGCCCGTCGGCAGAGCACCCATGACGGTGACGTCCAAAATCCTCGCTCATCATGCCATTTCCTGTGCGCAGACCAGCCATGTCACTGTCGGAGAGCTTCTTCGCGTGAACATTGACTGGGTGATGGCCAGCGAGCTGTCGTGGGTGGGCATGAAACGAAGTATTGCAGCCTCCGGATTGAGTGCCACAGCGTGGCGAAATGATCGCTTCTGGCTCGCGGGAGATCATGCCGTCGATCCGCGGGTGTACGCCGAACATCATGTCCGCGAACTGATGGATGGCCTGGAGGAGGCACGAAAGGGGTTGAGGATGACGGAGAACCAAGGCTCCAATGTAGGTATACGTAAAGTGTTCTTCGCTCCATGGAGGATGAATTGCTGCTACTGACGAGATTTCCCAGTATACAATTCTTCATACCGAATTTGCGAGAGAAAGGGCACAGCCTGGTATGCTCATTCTGGGATCAGATTCGCATACCTGTTCGGCGGGGGCAGCGAGCGCACTCGCCATCGGTCTTGGAGCGGCGGACGTGATGGCTGCTCTCATGACGGGACAAACATGGCTGCGGGTCCCGGAGTCGATTCGAGTGGAGTTCATCGGTCGACCATTATGGCACATGTGAGGAATTGGTTCTTCCGCGGCATCATTTGATCCCCAGCTGACTCTCGAGTGAAACAGCGGTGGTAAAGACATTATCCTGCATATCTTGGGCCGGCTCAAGCGCAACACGCTGGCAGCAGATCGGGTCGTCGAGTTTGGCGGACCAGGAGCATCGATGTTGTCTTGTGATGCTCGATTTGCCATTTGCAACATGTGTACTGTACGTGTCGTCTTTCTGCTTCTCTCTCTCTCTCTCTCTCTCTCTCTCTCTCTCTCGTCAATCGATATTGACCGCAACCAGGAGCTAGGCGCAATCACTGGAATTTTCGAGCCCGACACCGTCGTCGAAACCTTCATCAAGGGGCGTCGGAAGCGAATGTACAAGTCAGAGTCTGTCTACTTCGCCGCCGACGACGATGCACCATACCACAGCCGTGTCACTGTAGATCTGAGTGAAGTGCAGCCGTACATTGCCCTGTACCCCAATCCGGACGATGTTCATCCCATTTCCCAGCAGCTTGGTCTGAAGTTCGATGGCATCTTCATTGGAGCGTGTACGACGACGGAAGAGGACCTGGTTCTTGCAGCATTGATATTGCGGGCGGGTTTGGCCAGAGGCTACCGACTCGTCAAGGGAAGACGTATAGTAGTCCCTGGTAGCTTGCCTATTGTACGAAATCTTCGCGAGCTAGGGCTGCTCGATGTATTCACTCAATGTGGATACGAACAACCCGCTCCGAGCTGCAGCCTATGTCTTGGTATTGGTGCAGATGTGGCGCCGTCTGGCACCAAATGGCTCTCGACGCAGAATCGGAATTTCGAAAATAGGATGGGCAAAGGTAGTACCGGTCCTTCACGATGCCACGAGTGCGTGAGACTAATCTGCACGACACTTATAGGGGCCATTGGGTATTTGTGTTCTGCTGCCGTGGCGGCAGCGTCGACTTTCTCCATGGCTGTGACGGATCCAGCGGAACTTCTGGAACATGTTTCTCCCCATGAATACCAGGCTTGTCTGATGCGTGTATCATCTTCGAAGCGCCAACCGGCCGCTTCCACCGAAAGACTGCAGTATAGCGAGCCACGTCTCGACGGCGCCATCGAGACTTCATCGCCGACAACACAAAGGGACATGAACAACAGCCCTCTGATGGAGCAAGCATATCCTGTTATACAGTCCCGCATATATCGCCTGGGAGATTTCGTGGACACGGATGCTGTAAGCTTTCACCTCCTTCACCGCAGACGTTCCAGTTGCTGATTTCCAGGGGTAGATTATTCCCGCAAAGGCTTGCTTGGGAAATCCGAGTGACGAGATGCTCGGCCATCAGTGCCTAGAGATCAGCAAGCCTGACTTTCGTGAAAGTGTGCGGAATGGTCTGACAGTAGTGGTGGCCGGGACAGCATTCGGGTGTGGATCGTCACGGGAGGAGGCCGCAAGGGCACTGAAAGGTATATATATATATGTACCCTGACCCGCGGTCGACTGGTGATGAAGTCTTGGTGATTCGATGCTGACAACATTCTCTCCAGGACTTGGTGTCAAGTGCGTGATTGCGAAATCGTTCTCGTACATCTTCTCGCGGAACATGCCCAATATCGGCATGCTTGCCATTAGCATTGATGCAGATGATTTTTCCGCTGCAGCAGTGCATGGACAGCAGATCATCATTGACATGGAGCGCCGCGTGGTTGAAGTAGGTCACCAATCGTGGGAATTCGCGCTGGGTGATATCGAGCGAGATCTCGTTCGTGCAGGTGGTCTTGGAATGGCTCTATGGGGAGGCCATGGCGAGGAGCCCGGTCCAACGCCCAGGAGTAGCCAGGTGGTGAAGGATGGCGGAGACAAATTATTGGGACCAGACTCCAGGCGAGATAGTAGCCTTGTTATGGACAGCGAATCGTGTTTTGCGTGTAGTCTGGATGACCTATCATGGTAGTACCTTGCCGGGAACGAAGAGGAGCGAGACGTCGTTGCACTGCACTTGGTCATAAACTGCAGGTAAGGTAGTTTGTATTCACTTACACACTTTTCTCTAGCTCGCTCATTTCCGGTCCCCTCCGAGGCAATCATCCCACATTATGAGCACCACCTTTTGCGTGAGTGATGTGCAGTCTCGCAAGTACAGCGTCGCCTACATCAGAAGTCGAGTAACATCCTCCCAGATCCGGCGTGATGATTCCAGCCTGCAACACGCTTTCGACACTGTCCTCGATCGCTTGGGCAGCACGTTCCACTCCTAAGGAGTATCTGCACATCATCGCCACCGACAAAATAGCACCGATGGGGTTGACTGTGGCTGAACCGCAGAGATCAGGGGCAGAGCCTGATCCAAAACACGATGAGCTCAGTGACAGGAAACTACAGTGATGGGAGGCTCTCCACGGGACTACGCACCATGTACTGGCTCGTATAGGCCTTGAACCGTGGGATTCGTTGCGGTTGGAAGATCCGAAAGGCTCGCGCTGGGAAGTAGTCCAATACTGCCAACGATAGCACCAGCCTCGTCACTTAAGATGTCGCCGAACATATTGCTAGTGAGCAGAATGCCGTTGAGGTTTCTTGGGCTGCTGATCAGGTCCATTGCTGCGCTATTCACCGAAACATGCTGTAATGACACGTTGGGAAACTCCATGGCTATAGTCTGGTCGACTACACTTCGCCATAGTCGTCCGCAAGCTGCTAAGACGGTTGCTTTGTCGACACTCGTGATGCGTCGTGGAGGATCGCTTCGACTAGCCAGTATTCCTGCAAGTCTCGTTGCTCTCTGTATTTCAGCTCGTGTATAGACGTCGGTGTCAGTAGCATACTCGTCGGACTCGTGCCGAGCCCCAAAGTAGATCCCTCCGGTAAGTTCGCGCAGTATGGTGATATCGGTGCCGGTGCAAATCTCTGGCTTGAGCGCAGAATGGTCAAGCATTGAAGGAGTAGTCTGGACGGGTCGAATATTGCCAAATGCACCAAGTCTCTTGCGGAGACGTCCCAGACCCCATTCTACTCCAGGCACAACATTGCGCCACTCCTGCGACGGCCGATAATTAGCATACTTTCTGTATGCATTCTAGCAGTTCTCCTTACTGGGCCCCCAACTGCTCCAACGAGTACCGCCGATGCCGAAGCACACTCTTCGAGTGCCGCCTCAGAAATATTCTCACCGTGCTCGTTCCACGCTGCCTGGAACCAGAATCAGCTGTGATATCCGCTCTGACTGCCACAGCAACGCACTCCGCCAATCGGGTGATGAACAAGATCGAGGATAATCTGAGGAGACTGTCTTTCGACTTCCAGGAGGACCTGGAATGGGAAGATTCAGTTGACTATTCATCCTTCTTTAGCTGAGAGGTGACTCGGCTTGGCTGGAGATACCTTGATCGCTTCAGCAACCACCTGCGATAGATAAGATTCGTGATGTTAGCATCTCATCAGCGCGGCAATAACAGTCTATTCCTCACCTCAGGTCCGCAGTAGTCCCCGGCGCATACTACAATCTTGTGCCGCGTAGGCGCTGTGCTACTACTCATCGCGGGAAAGGAAGCGAATCGTAAAAAATCTGCGTTGTAAGCCAGTTCGCTTGGGCTGGTATTGTCGAATGTAAGTTGTAAATACCTACTTTAGGCTTCAAATACTGCCTCACAGCTTAGGTAATAATAGGTCTTCGAGTGCCCCCTGTATCTACATTAGCTAACAAGACCAATAATGACAGGTCATGTACACGTACTTTTACTCAATGCATAGTACTCGGCTCTCTACAGTACAGATGAATCTGATATCGCATATTCTCCAATTCCAGGCGATAATCCAGTTTCTCAGGCAAGCGAAACCATCTCGACTCATCCGAAACCACTTTCTTCCACTTCGCCGCCGTCTCCTCTTCTCCGCGCTTCTGCTGCGTACCCAGCAACGTGTGGTCGAGGAGCCACTGCATGGGATACTTCTTTTCCGCACCATTGATGGACACGGTCGAGTAGCTTCCCGGACTGTCGACCACCAACAAGTGTGTTCCGGGCCGTGCTGCTTCCGTGATCCGAGTGAGCATTCTTTGTGTGCTGGGTACGGATGTCGAGTAGAGTTCATTCAGCGTGAACATGAGAGTGATGAAATCCACGCCTTCGTATAATGCTCTGCTCGCCTCGTCGTCGTTGTCGTCGAGTTGGAGGATGTCTTGTTGCTGAAATTGTGCTTGGAGTGCGTTGTGGGATGGCAACATGGCGACGTTCGCCGCTTGAGCTGCTGCAGAGGCATATTTCGAGAGGACTGCGGGCTTTTTCACGGCCTCGTATAGGCTCACGAACGTGTCGTCCCATGCGGCGACATCCAGAAAAATGGCCTGTACAGTCACCGCAATGTCTGCGCTGAGCTGCTCGTGCAACCAAGCCGCGAGTGCGATGAGCTCTGCTCCCGCGCCGCCGCCGAGACACACTGTCCGAAGTGTCCTGCTCTCGTCTAGACCGGCGAGCAGGTGGTCTGAAAGGTCATGGAGGATCTGGGTGTAGCCGAGCGCTCGACTGGGACTCCATCTTGCCGCATAGATTCGGAGGTACTCGGGCGTTCCAAAGGCCGCTGCAAAGTCTCGCTTGTAGAGATGGCCTTTGACTTCCTGGACGAGGTTCGCATCGTCGTCTCCGGACGGTAATGCATCTCGGAATATGTTCAGACACTGTTGTTGAAGTGCCAACGCAACCGTGGATAATGCGTCTTCGGCCTCATCTCGTCTCGTCAGCGGCTTGTTATTCTTGCCTTTATTTTGTGGTAAGCGCTTATGGTTGGCTGCCTTCCAGCTTTCTGTTCCTCGCGCCATCTATTCACATTCAATGTTCCCAGAAGCAGAAGTTGGGAAGTGTTGCGGTCGTCCGAAAGTGATGATGTAGTTTGAAACTTTTTAGAGAAAAGAGAAAATGCTTAAAAATACTCCGATCGGCGATACCTACCGCAGAAGCAGAAGATGGAACAATTTACCGGAGGTAGCATTAGGAATACCCTTTTGGCAACGAGGAGACACGAGAGTACTATATCAAGAATGTCCACCTCACGGTCTTTATCAGTGGCTGTATGTGTAATACTCTATCACGCGCTGGAACGGCGCTGGAAATACGGCATAAACATTCAGCTACCCCCTAGGCCGGCTCGCGGTATTGCTACCTCCTCCGCCCTTGAATGAGCGCATCGAAACAAGTCCCCGATACATTTCTCCTCGCTGTCCGGTGTTGTAATGACCACTTCAGCCAGTCTTTCCCGTCTGTCGTCCTGTCTTGCATCTACTACTACCTTGCTCCGCTCCGCTCCTCAAGCCTTCTCGTTCAAGGCAGCCAGAATATCTTTCTGGACCTTCTCCGGTGCAGAGGTGCTCGCCCATCGCTGCTTGACGTGTCCATCTCTTCCGATCAAGAACTTCTCAAAGTTCCACTTGATCCGCCTCAGACCCAACAGTCCCGGCTTCTCCGACTTCATCCACTCCCACACGGGCTCGGCATTGTCGCCGTTGACATTGGTCTTGCCTAGGACGGGGAAGGTGACGCCGTAGTTGAGCTGACAGAAGCTCTGAATCTCGTCGTCGCTGCCGGGGTCTTGACCACCGAACTGGTTGCAGGGAAACCCGATGATCTCGAAGTCGTCGTGCTTAGGCTTCAGTTCTGTGGCGGAAGCGTGCGTCAGCGGGTGGCGTTCATCTGATCCTCCTGGAGGTACCTCTCGGGTAGGAGGTACCTATACAACGTTTGTGACCTGAGCTGGTACTCACCTTTGTAGAGTTTTTCAAGACCCTCAAACTGGGGCGTGAAGCCGCACTTGGATGCGGTATTGACGACCAGCACAACCTTGCCCCGCAGGTCGGACAGCGGGAACTGCTGACCCCGCTTGTCCTTGGGTGTGAAGTCGTAGAAGGTGGTCGCGGACGACATGGTGGCGGATGTGAAAAGTGCACGGCGGTAAGAGAGGCGGTGGCGAGGGAGGCGGTGGTGGAAGCTGGTGGTCGACGGTGCGAACAACCAGTGGGTGAATAGGTACCTAGAAGTAGGTAATGGAGAGGTGGAAGGCGGGCGGAGGCAGGACTTGAAGACAGAAGGTGGAATACTGCGAGGCATGGGGCATGATAGGTAGAGTAGGTACATAGGTAGGTATGTAGTAAGCGGGGGGGTGCACTAGGCAACACGGATACAGGTACTGACCGTACTGTACTGTGTATACCTCCTACATACCTGAGCGACCAGGACAGCGACAGAGAGCTCCGAGACAGAGTCCCCTCCCACTGTATACCACTCCAGAGGCAGTTGGGAGGTAGTTCCATTGTTTACTACCTCTACCAGAGTCTACCTTGTCCTCCTCCTCTTCCTCCTCCTCCTCCTCCTCCTCCTCCTCCTCTATCTCCTCATCCTCCTCCTCCTCTTCTTCCTCCTCCTCCTCCTCCACTCTAGGAGGTACTCCGAGGTCTCGACCATCATAGGAGGCTAACCTGTATTCACATGCAATTTCTCATCTCCCGGCGATGACGCCGCCAACCGCTTACGTGATGACTGCCCGATGAGATGATGAGCGAGCAAATGGCGTACGAGGCGAAGTAGTGCTTCCGGGCAGCGAAAGACGATAACCCACGACTCATGATAAAACTCATTGCTGTTGAAAAAGAAAATACAACCGACTCCAACCGCTCATCTACATGTACATAGAGGTACCTTGAGGTAGGTATCTATCTGTGCAGCCACAAGTGCAGGACAGCCAGCTTGATTGACATATTGTAGGTCCTAGGAGGTACATACTGGTGGTGGAGAACATCAGCATAAGCCAAACGGTAAGCTTGCAGGAAACGGGCAACGTAGACTAGGAGGTAGGAGGTATTATTCAGGTAGGAGGTATGTAGGAGGTAGGAGGTAGATGGTAGAGCCTTCACCTTGTCTCTCACCATGTAGGACTTCAGCTCATCGTCCACGGGTCCATCGCCCAGCTTGGATACAAGTGCCGTGGTCAGTGAACCTCCTGGCTCCTGGTACCTCCTAGATGGGCAGAGCCGAAAACAGGCACGGTCACCGGCCGTTGATACCCTATGTCGGTGACATGTCTGTCTCGCTCGAGGACAGATCTCTGGGTCGCTTGTACGCTATGCACATCACCCTGCCGGTAGGCTGATCACCGCTCCTCACTAAAAAACAAATGCTCTCCTGGCGGTGTCGTACATACCTCCTACTTGGGATGTATGACTACCTACCTAGGAGGTATCTACAGTACCCTCATCATCACCCTCCCTCCGTCATCATTGTAAGCGGGTCAGCATCATCGACATCTCAATCGCACCTATTCGAGGCGGCCATTACGAGCATAACGCGAGGAAGGGCTTGCAGCATGGGGCTAGACATGGACTCTCTGAATACATCATTCTGCAGCTCGACGACTGCGCAGGTCTGAAGATATGATTTTATTGCATAGATTCGAGCTGGAAGGAGAGGAGCTCGATTACCCTTGACGAGCCCGGTTTGTCCTGCCACTAATAATCAACAGTCGACGCCGCCACCAATGACCGGGTGTTTATATGGATGCGGCACGTCGGATCTCGGCGAGACGAACCCCGAAAGTGCCCGTGCAGCTCTGCTTGATCATCCTCACCTACCTACTGAGGTACCTGATGTCCTGGGCGCGTTGCCCGAATACAGCGTGCACACGAGAGGGAGGAATTCTTCAGCTTTGCCAGTGTCCTCCGCACTCCTGGACGTTTTGCTTTTATAACCATTTCTACAGGAATAAACCGCCGGCAGTTTGGGCGTAAGTTCCTTTGACGAAACAGGGCATGGGGGCTTCTGAAACCCTGGAACAATACCCTCGTTCGAACAGGCCGACGGCCCTTGCATAGCTTACCCGTCTTCCCATGGCTGTAGCGAGGCGTGTGACGCGAGTTGGCTGTGCTTCTACCAGGCATCTTCCATCTCTCAGTGCCATGGTCACGCTCCGCACTGTGACTGTACGTGTGTGTGTGTGTGTGTGTGTGGCAAAGTGTCTGTCGTGAACACGCATGTCACCAGGAATGTCCCTCGATATACCTACACATGTATATGGCCATAGCCTTCCACGTACTGGCTCGCTGTTGTGCCTGTCGACAAGAGAGCAAGAGCGAAGATGACGCCGGACGGTCGGTCCCTGCAGGGATCATCTTCTGGCGTCTTTATGTGAGACGGCGTCTGGTGTGCTGGCTGGTCTCAGTGGTCTGGTCTGGTCTGGTCTGGTCTGCTCGAGGACTGTTCCAGTGCATTTTCCCGTCGCTATTGATGGTACATCTGTCACTATAGAGACATTCTTCGTATAATCACCATCGTCACCGCCGTGATCAAAGTAGCTTTGATTGAGATCGGGGCACTGTACTGTAGGTGGTAGGAGGTAGTCCTGATTGCCTTCACGTCTGGAGGTCGTCCCACCAAAGAGAACTGGGATCATCGTTTAGCTCCAACAACTAGCGCCCAACCCTACCACAACCTTGTCGAGCCGCCGACCTCTGTCGCGCTCTCTTCTGGCCGCCGCAGCAGCAGACCTTGACGGTCGCTGGTCGCTGGTGCTCGATTCTCTTTATCTCTACCAAACGTAGAATTGCGGGACGCTTTTTCCTTCTTTGTGAGCCCCGAAAATCCCGGACAACAGACTGACAGAGGGCTGGGTGGAAAGCAGACTGACACACATAGAGAGGGAAAGAGAGAGAGAGAGAG